>APFE031091346.1:0-15691 GCA_000404065.3 Pinus taeda | reverse complement strand
TTTGTATGTACTCATTCTGAGACAATGTTAATTTGCGATTTTTCCTGTCTCCAGTTATTCTCATACAAGGATTTGTTTTGCAGCTCCCAAATCCTTCATTGCAAATGAATTTGCCAATTTTCTTTTGAGCACATTTATTTCCTGCATGTTAGACACTGCAACAAGCATGTCATCTACATACAATAACAATATAATATAGCTGCCATCATTTTGCTTTTTTCAGATAAACACAATGATCAGAGTGACATCTAGTATAACCTTGTTCAGACGTCAACTCGTCAAATTTTAGATACCACTGCCTTGGAGCCTGTTTTAAGCCATACAAGCTCTTCTTCAACCTGCACACTAGTTTCTCCTTCCCTTTCACTTCATATCCTTGTGGCTGCTACATATATATTTCTTCCTCCAAATCCGCATGGAGAAAGGTTGTCTTTACATCTAACTGCTCAAGATGCAAATCTTCAACTGCTACTAGACTTAAAATAGTTTTGATTATAGTAATTTTAACAACAGGAGAAAATATTTCTTCCATGGCTACCTCCCACTTCTTCCTGCATTGCTTCTTCATAACATTTTGGTTCACCAAATTAGTCAACAATAAATAATATAATGAAGGAGAGTATCGTTCAGGGGGTCTACTTATCCTGATAGATCTTCTAACACCACTTTCAGGTGTTTGAGGTGGTGGTTGTTGTTGTTGTGGTTGTTGATTATTATTATAATCAAGCACCTTTACCTTTTCAATGATTTCATCAAGAACTATGTATTCCTTGTTTTATTTTTACTATTTATTTTCCTGTAAGTGATTCTTATACAAGACCTTTTCATTGAATATTACATCTTTGCTCCTAATGATTTTGTGATTTTCGTAATCATATAAGCGATAACCAAAATCATTAACACCATATCCAATAAAGGTACATTTCTTTGAATTTTCCTGAAGCTATGTTCTATTTTCTTTATCAATATGGACAAAGGCCTCACAACCAAAAGGCTTTAAAAAGGAGTATTTTACCTTTTTACCTATCCATGCTTCCTTTGGAACACCACCATCCAAAGAACTTGAAGGCCCTCTATTTATTAGATAAATAGCAGTATCTACAGCATCTGCCCAAAATTGTAAAGGCAATCTTGCATGCAATCTCATTCACCTTGCATGCTCCATGATTGTTATGCTCATCCTTTCCGACATACCATTTTCTTGTGGTGTGCTTGGAACTGTCTTCTCTTTATGAATTCCATGCTCTGAACAGTACCTATAAAGCTCTTTGCTGCAATATCACCTCCATTTTCTGATCTAAGACACCTCAATTTCTTTCCTATCTCAATCTCAACCAAAGCTTTCCATTTCTTGAAAGTATAAAATACATCATATTTATTCTTAATACAATAAATCCAATTTTTTCTAGTTGCATCATTAATAAAAGTAACATAATAACGAGATACACCGAGAGATGATACCTAAGCAGGTCTCCATACATCTGTATGCACAAGCTCTAATTTTTCGCTCTTCTTTTCTTTTCCAACTCTAAGAAATCTGACTCTCTTCTGCTTTCCATAAATGCAATTCTCATAGAAGTCCAAATCAACATTCATCAAACCCGGAAACAAATTCCTTGAGTGAAGAATCTTCATCCCCTTCTCACTCATGTGTCTGAGCTTATGATGCCATAATGCTACATCTGCTCCTTTGGAAGTTAAAGCATTAACAGAGTTAGAAATACCATTACATAAATACAATGTACCAACCTTTTCACCTTTTTCTATTACCAGGGCTCCTTTCGTGACCTTCCAAGCTTTATCTGTGAAATTTGTCACACAACCTTCACTGCCTAACTACCCTGTTGAAATCATACTTTTCTTTAGATCTGGAACATGCCTTACCTCCTTTAGTAGCCATTGGTTTCCATTCTGCTGTTTTACAAGAACCTTACCCATTCCAAACATTTTACAGGTTTTATCATCCCCCAAACGAACTTGTCCAAAATCTCCTTGAACATATTCATGAAAGTATTTCTTATTAGGTGTGGTATGGAATGAGGCCCCTGAATCTACCACCCATGAATCAGTAATATTTTTGAAAGAAATAATCAAAGCATCTTGTAACACCTCACCTATCACATTGTCTTCATGATTGTTTTCTTGTTGTGCATCTCCTTCTTTTCCCTTCCAAGATCTACAATCTTTCTTTAGGTGTCCTTTCTTTCCACATTTCCAACACATTATCCCTGATCTAGACTTGGATCTACCTTTCCTTTATTTACTGCGATATCTTGAGCTCTTTCCTCTTTCCATTTTTCTTCCCCTAGACTCTGAACTGAAATCATTACCCAATGTCTCACCGGAGCTTTTTTGTCGCATTTCCTCACTAAGAATAGCACCGACAACATCATCAAACTTTAAAGTACTAGATCTAGAAACAGAGTTACTAATGGCCATTACTAAACCATTCCAACTTTCTGGCAATGAGCACAAGAATAATAGAGCTCTAACTTCATCATCAAAGTTTACCCCTATAGAACATAACTGACTTGTAATAGTATTAAAATCATTTAAATGGTCTGCAACAGATCCACCTTCTGACATCTTCATATTAAATAATCATTTCATAACAAATACCTTGTTTGAGGCCGAGGGTTTTTCATATAGCTTCTCCATCGCCTTAATCAAACCCTCTGTTGTTGTTTCTTTCGAAATGTTGAAGGCGACTGACACTGTGAGGCGCAACCGTACTGTTCCGAGTGCCTTTCTATCGAGAAGGTTCCATTCTTCTTTTTTCATACCTGTCGGCATCTTTGTTTTTTCGCCCAATGGTAGGTATAGATCTTTCTGATACATATAATCTTCCATCTGCATCTTCCATAGCGAGAAGTTTTGGCCATTAAATTTCTCGAACCTAAACTTACTATCTTCCATCATTGCTCCCACTCGAATGAGGAACCCTTCTTTCTTGCGAGTTTATCAACCAAATAGACCTTCGACTCTGATACCAGTTGTTAGAAAATTATATATTACAGAGCAATGGAACACATAAAATATTGTAGAAATATAAACACAAAAAATGCATAAAACAAGAGAGACACAGATATACGTGGTTGACCCAGTTTGGCCTACGTCCACCCCGAACAGCCAGTCCCTCCTTTCTATTTTCCAACAAAATGAAGAGACGCAACCTACAACAAATCTGTTGTAATATCCTATGTTTTCTCTCACAGTCTCACCTCTCTGCTTTTCGCTTGGGGAATACACATCTATTACACAGCCTCAAATGCAATGCCCTCATACAAGGAGAGGGGTTGCCTTCTAGGGAAAAAACCCTAAACTAAACATAAGTTCTACCATCAGATCATCCGCCTAGTTAACGGCCCAGATTGACTAGAAATTACTATATTTTTACAAGGAAATTTTACATATGTTTTTAGCTTCGGGGGCGCAGCCCCTGAAACCCCCGCTGGCCCCTGGACCCTTGCAGGGGGTACAAGTCCACCCTGCACCCCCCATGTGGACGGGTGTACAAAATTCCTGGGTATACATCCACCTGAAACAAAGACCTCTAAACAATCATGCTCCATACTCAACAGATCAAGCACAGCACCATAAGCCAATAACCTACATATTAGATCTCACTGTTCATCAGATATTCGATACTTGCACACTTTGGCCTAATGATCTTCTCTTCCTTGTATAGTTTGTAGGCCTTTCTCAATACCATGGACCAGATACCTTGGGTCAATACCTTTGGACTCGATACCTTGGACCAGTACCATGGATGAAAAAATGCCATGGACCAAATACTTCGACCAAAAATTTATTTTTCCAAGGTATACACGTTGTTCCTTCTGTGAAAATGTGTGTGTACATATACACGACTTGTATACAGTGAACCTACATGTATATGCAGCTTGGTCAGTGGTGTACCTGGGTAGATCTCTTTCTTCATTTTGTGAAGACTAATTTGTAATTCTTTGTTGTTTACCTGCTATATTGTGATCTTTCATCTGAGTGAGTTTCTTTCTAAACTGATTCCTTGGAGTTTCCCTGCATTTCATCACATCTGTAGACACTCGTGTCATGCATTCTGTCACATTTGATATCTCTTCTATAGATTCATCTAGTTACCATATATAAGTGAGTTGTTCTGCTACAAGTGGGTTTCCATCAAGTACAACACATACATCATAATGCCACAATCTCCCCCTTTGGACTTGATGGCAACAACCACACCAAGTCACTCTCCCCCTTTGACATCAATGGCAAAGGGTCATGCTCCCCCTAAGTGCATGTTTAACTCTCTGATATGTCGAAGTGTGTTGATTGAGCTTTCATGATCAAGTCCACGCTCCCCCTGAGCATAAGAAAAATCTACAAAAATATGTTGTAAAAGAAGAACATGACTCTATACATACATCAAAAATGACCTTCTTATCACCAATGACTCAGACATACATCCATCTCCCAACCAAGTGGGGATATACCAAATTTGACTCATCCACCCAACCAAATGGGGATATATCAATTGTTTATACATGTCAAAAACAAGAAACATTACATCATCCATCCCATGTTTAGTGGGGTTACAAATTACATCATATGACTCATGGGTATTTAAAATATATACATGAAATTTTAACAAAGACCAAAGACCTAAACAAGACCATGATAGTTATCAACAACTATCATACACCATATATGATCTGCACCATAAGCATCTGTCAACAACATCAGCAACCTGTATATGTCCATCATTAGTTCCCAAAATATCATCAACCATGTTGCCCCCCTGAACCTATTCACTGTCAGGTCTGATCATTACATATGTCAGTAAGGGATATCAAAGCATCATCATCATCAGATATACATCAAGTGATCAACAACACTATGAGAACCAATATATTAGCATATTGAAACAATCATCAAACAAAGCAGATAATTGACAAAACCATAGCAGACCCCTTTTTCTTGAGTCTGGCCCACTTCTTTTCTTCAAACAACATATACGTTATTGTTCCTAGAGAAACTATTGTATGTATGTGACTACGCTTCATGAAACTCGCATATAACCACCTTTCTCTGAAAAATAGGATTTAACAGTAGGATGATGCAGCAACTACTCCCAACTTTTGTCTGAGATATTCAAATGTCTCTTTGGGCAGTGGTTTAGTGAATATATTAGCAACCTATTCTTTGGAGGTAACATACTCCAATTTGACCTTTTTTTGAAGCACCTGTTCACGTAGGAAATGATATTTGATGGGTATGTGCCTGGTCTTGGAGTGCACGATTGGATTCTTTGAAATATTGATGGCACTTGTATTATCACATAGAATGGAGATTGGTGGGGTACATGTGATCTGAATGTCTTGCAAGGTTTGCGTCATCCAAAGTAATTGTGTGTAGCAAGATGCAGAAACCACGTATTCTGCTTCAGCCGTAGATAATGCAATTGAACTTTGTTTCTTGTTGAACCAAGACACCAACCTGGAACCCATATAGAATGCACCACCACAAGTGATTTTTTTGTCACCAATACTTCCTTCCCAATCTACATCTCTGTATGCATGAAGTGTGAGATCTGTATCTCGAGGATACCATAAACCAAAGTTTTGTGTCCCTTGAAGATATTTGAAGATCCTTTTGAATGCCTGAAGGTGTGATTCCTTTGGATTTGCTTGGAATATTCCAATTATTCCCACTGTATGCATGATGTCCAGTCAGGTACCTGTTAGATAAAGCAGACTGCCAATCATGGATCTATAATTTGGTTGATGTACTGCTGTTGATTCATCATTTGAGCTAAAACTACATCATATTACCATTGGGGTACATACAGGTTTAGAATCTTCCATGCCGTACTTTTTTACGATTTGTTTGAGATATTTTCTTTGTGAGAGAAAAATACCATCTTTATTTTGTTCAACTTGTAGACCAAGAAAACTGGTAAGCTCACCAAGCAAGGACATTTCAAATTCTTGCTGCATTACTGAAGCAAAATTCTGATTCATGGATTCTTCATTGCTACCAAAAATGATATCATCAACATACACAAAAATTATTAGCAATTTACCAATGCCCAAATTTGTATATATATTGTTATTTGCTGACCCCTTTGAAAAATGCTATTGGTGGAGATATTTGTCAAGACGGTAATACAATGACCTTGGAGCCTGTTTGAGATCATAGAGAGATTTTTCTGAGTTTGCATACAAGTTTTGCATCATTTCCAAGAATGAATCCTTCTGGTTGTTCAATATAGACTTCTTCTAAGTCTCCATTAAGAAAGGCATATTTTACATCCATTTGGTATACTTTGAATTTCTGAAAACTAGAAAGAGTAAGAAACATTATTATGGCTTCAACTCTAGCAACAGGTGCAAAATTTTCTTCAAAATCTATACATTCTTGTTGAGCATATCCTTTACAAACAAGTCTGGCCTTGTTTCTAATAACTTCTCCATTTTCATTTAGCTTGTCTTTGAATACCCATTTAGTTCCTATGATATTATTATCATGACGTCTAGGAACTAATTCCCAAGTATTATTCTTTTCAATTTGCTCAAGTTCTTCATTCATGGCCTTGACCCAAAATTCATTTGTGCGTGCTTCATTTACATTTTGAGATTCAATGCGAGATAGTAATGCTAGATAGCTTGAAGCTTGGGCAATGGTTCTTCTAGTCTACACACCTACCTCTTTTTCCCTTAAAATTTGAGTTTCTGGATGATTTTTCTGAACATATCTGGACAGAGTTTTTTCTTCTATCGTTATCTATTATTCTAGTGCTTCATTGGTTTCTTCTTCAGAATCAGTGTGATTTGATGTGGCAAAATGATCCTCATCTTCTTCATTCTCATAATCTTCGGTTTTTATCTGTTTTGGATTTTTTCATGCTTCATCAACCACAACATTAATACTTGCAATAATTTTCCCAAGTCTTTTATTGTAACATTTATATCCTTTACTTCGGGAAGAGTAGCCAAGAAGAATGCCTTCATCTACTCTTGGTTCAAACTTACCAAGTTTGTCATCAGTCATTTTGATGAAACATTTGCTTCCAGAAACTTTGAAGTATTTCGCAGTAGGATTCTTACCATACCAAAGTTCATGTGGAGTTTGAGTTTTGTTTACTCGAACATTTGCTTGGTTGAGAATAGTGATCACGGCGAATGCAGCTTCACCTCAGAAGGTTGTAGGAGTTCCATATTCATCTAGCATAGCACAAGCCATTTGTTGAATAGATTTGTTCATCCTTTCTACCACTCCATTTCTTTGAGGTGACTTTTTCCTTGATGGTCCACATAAATCAGTATAAACAAGTTCAAGAGGTTTACTAGCTGACCCTTCCTTTTCGATGAAGTGAGATCTGGTTTGTTTACTGAATTGACATGATTTGCATGTAGTATTTTCAGGAATCTTGATATTTGGAAGATCATGAACAACCTAGAATCTGCATGCTCTTCTTATTTGAGAAAAGCTTAGATGTCCCAATCTTCTGTGCGATAGCCAGTTTTCATCATTTTTTCTTAGATAGCACTATTGTCATCCTCCCTTGAGTATGTATAGGTTGTTTGGAGTTCTTTTCCCTTTGATCACTGTTTCTCCTGTATCAAGCTCACGAACAACGCATCCATTTGATTGAAACACTACTTCATTTCCTTGATCACACATTTGACTCACACTCAACAGGTTATGCTTTATGCCATCAACATACAAAACATTCCCAACTTTAACTTTTCCTTTCAAGAAAGTAGAGCCTTTACCTTTTATAACAGCAGGAGTGTCATTTATAAATGAGACACTCTTTTCCTTTTCTAAGGCATTATATGAATGTAGTTTTTCTTTGTCACCTGTCATGTGTTTTGATCATCCATTGTCGATGTACCACTAGTTTTCTTGTCCTTCTGCATACAAGGCCATACCACGTCTTTCTGTTTGCAGTTATTTCTTTCTCCATATTTTTGGATTTAATGGAGTTTGCTCCTTTTGAGCTATTTGCTGAAATTTACTCCTGCATTCAGATTCTTCATGGCCAAAGTTGTTACAGATTGAGCATTCCATTTCTTTTTCAAGAAGAGAAAAGTTATTATATGAACTTTTCTTGATCCCTGTCACATTCCTTTGATTTCGTGCTTCTCTGGTCATGATAGTTTTGTAAGCAACACTTTGAGTAGCTTTGTGTCCAAAATTATGACATGAGAAACGTTAAACATTAAAGAAGTTCCTGCAATTATCAAATCTACTAATCTATTACTTGTAACTTCTATTGATATTTATCTTTGAAGCAATTTGAGTATGATTTACCTAAGGTTCATTATGCCTTTTGTTCATCCTTGAAGTAAATCTAGCCTAATTCACCTGGTGATCTGCTTTATGCCTTTGCTGACGATTATCAAACTGTTCACTGCTCTTTGCTGCATCAAGATAGCTTTTAGTGGAGGTTCACGACTTCTGTGATTGAAATGTTTCTTCAGTATATCTAAGACCTGTCTTTATTAGAGGAGAGTGTTGCACTTTGATAATTTCATTTAAGGTTTCCGATCCTTTAGCAAATCTAAGATTGAGAGCTTTTGTTTTCTCTAGATCCTTTCTTAGACCCACAATTTCACATTCTAGCTTTTCATTTTGTTTTTCTCTTTCAGCAAGTTGGTATGTCAAGGTATCTATAATCATAGTCTTTTATTCTAAACAGGTTTTGAGTTCAGAGATTTCTTCATAAAGGTAATCTTCATCTAAAGCTTCCAAAAAATCATCATCTTCATAAGCCATCAGAAGTCTATAGTCATTACTATTTTCATCTTCATCACTATTTGATAAACCATCTATATCTTCATGAGTATAATAGCTCCTTTTACTTACACTTTGTTTTCTATTCCATTTTGAAAATTCCTTCCCTTTATCATATTTATCTTTATGAGGACATTTGGCTGCATAATGACCAACTCTACCATAGGCAAAACATTTGAAAGGTACTTTACCTCTAAATCTTTCGGAACCCCGTTGAAGCTTCTTGACAAAGTTTGCTTCCTCTTCTTCTTCTAAAATATGTCTTGATTCATTGAGTTCTTCTTTTCCTTTTGCTGAAGCTTTAAATGTGGCTTCTCTCATATCTGATGGACCTCCTTTTCTCATCTCAAAGGCATTTAAGATTTTGTGAAGTTGTGTCATAGTAACAGTCTGTAGATCTTGCTTTTATTCTATGGTAGATACTTATGATTCAAATTTAGCAGATAAGGATCTTAAAACTTTTTCAACTAAGGTAACTTCCTTTATCTCTTCACCCAGATTCTTCATGCAATTAACAATCTCATCTATATGTAAGAAGTAACTAGCTATACTTTCATCATTGTGCATCTAGAGAGTTTCATATTGAATTCTGAGAGTTTGCAGTTTAGTACGTTTTACCTGAGGGTCTCCTTCATAGCTTAGAATTATTTTGTCCCATATTTCTTTGTCTAATTTGAGCTTCATAACTTTGACAAACTCTAATTGTGACAGACTTCCCAATAATGTATTGACAGCCTTGGCATTGGTTTCATATTTCTTTTTACCTGTTGTATCTGTACGAATTGCTGATGGAAATGTATATCCTCCTTCCACGATTTCCCAGACATTAGTTTCAAGTGATTGAAGATAGTTTGTGGTTCTTACCTTCCAATAAACAAAGTTGATTCCATCAGAGATTGGAGGTCTGATGGATCCCCCACTTTCTTGATTACTCATGATGATGGATCTTCCTTCAAGTGATCAAGCTTCTTCTGAAGGACCAACTTTGATACCAATTTTTGGAAATAATATTGAGAGGGGGTGGTGAATCAGTATTATCAGATCAATAATTTAAATTTCAAAAACTAATTTGTATACGGTACTTCATCTTAGTCAACTAGAGTGTATATGCAGCTGTACTTAATGCAATCGGCATGTATGCAGAGATCTTGTGATTTACCCAAATTATCATGCATTGAACTTTAACCAGTATATCAGGAATTCATTAGACAGTGCAGTAAAAATATAATAAATCATCACACATAAGGAACACACATGAACACCAAGATATAAGGTGGAAACCCAATGTGGGTGAAAACCACCTGTTGCAATTATTTCTATCTTCTTTTAATAATAAGAGAATTATGTTTACAATTTTTGTACTGGTGCAGTCTTATACCAGTACGCAAACTTCTACCTGCAGAAGGCTACAACCTTCTCTCACTCTCCATCTTCTACTGGAAGGGAGCTACAACCACCTGGCTCTTGTACTAGCTGATATGTTTACTAGTATGTAGGTGCTGGCCTACAGAAGGCTACAACCTTCTCTTTTCTTCCAAGGACCACGTTTCATAAATTTTCAGACTGGATCCATCAACAACATCATTCAATCATCAAATATATCTACATCAACCAAACTCGTTTTGAACAAACCACAACCAAATTAATCAATCACTCCATCAATTTGATCATTCAGAATTTTGTCACCGGAATACAGTAACTAGAACCCAGGCTAGAACCCAGAACATTGCAACAACAAATAGAAGAAACTAAAACATATTTTATAATGTATACACTACTTCCATGTGTCTAACCTACGTGCATACATGCATTCCTCAAGGCGAACCAGCGTACAGATATGCAAATCAAATTTATGATGTATACGCTGCTTTGATATGCAAAACCAGCATGTATACGCTCATTTTCTAAAGTGAACCTGCGTACAGATCTATAAATGATGATTTAAACATTACAACTATTCCATACTTCAGTCATACCCAGATCATGATCAAACCACATAAAGATAATTCACTTTAAGCCTTGAGATCCTGATACATCATTAGATCTTATCCTTCATCAAACGCAAAGGTTCATCCTTGGTTTAGATCAAGCACAACACCATAAGCCAATAACTCGCATATTAGATCTCTCACTTCATTAGATATTCGATACTTGCACACTTTGGCCTAATGACCTTCACCTCCTTTTATAGTTTGTAGAACTTTCTCAATACCATGGACGAAAACCACTTAGGACCAATACCTTAGATCAAATACCTTGGGTCAATACCTTTGGACCCAATACCTTGGACCAATACCATGGATCAAAAAAATACCATGGACCAAATACTTCGGACCAAAAATTTATTTTTCCAAGGTATACGCACTTTTCCTTCTGTGAAAATGCATGTGTACGTATATATGACTTGTATACAGTGAACCTACATGTATACGTACCTTGGTCAGTGATTTACCTGCATATACCTCTCTTTCTTCATTCTGTGAAGACTGATCTTGAATTATTTGTTTTTTACTTGCTATATTGTGATATTTCATCTGAGTGAGTTGCTATTTCATCTGAGTGAGTTAAATGGTTAATCAAATGAGGGTAGCATATCATTTTTTCTTTGTTGGTTGAGGAAAATGTAAATAAATATTGTAGATGTTGTATATAAGTTGTGCATATAAAGCTCCAAATCAATTGTTCTTGGTTTTAAAGCATGTTCTTTGTTTATTGTTCAGTTATAGAACACCAACGATAGTGTTCCTCCAAGAGGGATGATTTTGTGTCATACCCATGTGAACTACCCCTCATTGTAAATATCTCATATACTTTGATTATAATTAAAAAGGCCTAAGAACGAGAACGTAGATTCCAGAGTGTGAGGAAGGAGGTTGCTTGGCATTTGAAAGAAGCTTGACTTTTTTTATGAAATCCGTGAATGGATAATAGATATGCTTTAAATTGTATAGGTTATAATAGTTAATGGAGTTTGGAAAGAGGACAAAGGAACCATTCATGCCTTGCATCAATTCACAAGGAAGAGAGGAAAACAATTAAACGATGAGGGCTGCACTGGAAATGGGGATAGTTGAAGTCAACCAATAGGAAAGTTGAAGGGAGAGATGGCACAACAACATGCCCACCACCACTCAGAAATGAAAGAACCATTATGTTCAAGTTGGAGGAAAAACGACAAGAGTGTCTACCCATGCAACCGAAATGGTTGTAGCGATGTAGTGGGAGGACTTTCAAAGAAGGGACTTTGGTTGGAGGGGTCATTATGTGATCATGATTCACACATTCAGAGGAGAAGGAGAATTCTAGGGGAGAGACTATTCTACACACATAGGGGAACAAAGAACATATGGGAGTATTGTTGGGCAAGAACAAAGAGAAAAGGCGAAAGAATATGTATCAAAAAACAATTACAGAGGACATAATTATGCTTACATAGGAAGAATAAATCCATAGCATAAGAGGAAAATACTAGAAGCTCTATGTTGTTATAGGAATGAAATAAGAAGAGAAATAACTCAGTTGAGAATTGAGAGGCTGGAGGAACATCTTTCAAGTGAGGATAGTAATCTCTAGATTCCCTACAAGGTTGGAGGGTGCAAATGGTTTTCTTTGGATTCCCTTGATAGCTTGGTTGGAGGCTCGTTCCTTGGATTCCTATTAAGGAGAGTTATTTACCCTCCTTTTCTTGTTTCTTGGTTTCTACAATGAGTTTTGGATTCATGGAATTGGGTGGAACCATTGTGTAAAAAGAAATATGTTGAGGGTGGAGATGTCAAGCCTTTGGATTTCCTTGTTTGGTTTAGGGTGGATGTGAGAGCCTCTTAATTCCCTTTTTTTATAAATGGGTGGAGGTGGGAGACCTATGGACTCCCATTTTTGGTTGGTGGGTAGAGGTTGGGCCTCTAGATTCGTTGTTTCAGCCTATGAATGGTACAGTTATAGTTCTCATTGAAGTAGTTGAAGGGTGGAGTTGGTGGACCTCTAGATTCCCTATGTTAAATTGACTGCATTAAGTAGCTAGTGGGTGGAGATGGTTAGTCCTCTAGAGTCCCTGTTTTTGCTAGCAACATTGGTTTTGTCCTTTAAGTACTCCTCCTCAATCTTTGGAATATGACTTAGAGGTGACAACTACAGGAACGGCTTGGTTGTAATTTGTCTAAGTTTGGTTGGAGATTTGAACTCTCAATCTCAGTTGTGAAGCATATTTTATAAGATAAGTATTTACTCAAGCTCTTGCACCTTGAATGTTAAGCTTGTGTTTAATGTGTTGGCTTAATTCCTGTGTTGGTACTAATTCAATGTGTTGGTATTATGCTTGTGATATATTGTGGAATGTGATTTCCTGCATGCACAAGGAATGTTGATTTCTTATATGATTCTTGGGTAAATGAATGAATTCTTGTATGTGTTCATGATCTTGTTTTATGTTCATTAGCAGTCCAAGACACCTATAGATCTATGGGCTATTATGAGCCTGAAGTTTGTCCAATGGGCTTAAGTATGAACATAGTATGAATGGGATGGACGGATATTTGTCATGTGTATTATGTAATTAAAAGATTTGCTATCAAGCCTTGTTTTTATCAGTTTTTGAGCTTAATAAGGATAGCATGAATGCCATATATTCATATACATTATAAGCTCAGGAGGGACAACTCTAACAAGCTTCACAAAAGTGTGTGTGTGTGTGTGATCGTGTGGGGATAATACCTTAACATATTAAAGGGTTCAATCCCTATTTCTTAATAGTCCCATGTGTTACAGAGTATCATAATCGAGTGTTGAGGATGGGGCGAAGGGCCCAAACATATATGCACATATGCCTGCGAGGGTTGGAAGTCATTAGCTGAAGGAAAAAGGGTAGACTCCTTTTCGAGCTATATGGTGAGGTTCCATGACCAAGGGTGCACATTCAGGGAAGCTTAGATTTGTTGGATACCACAAGAGTATTAACGTCGTCGATGACCCCGAAAGGTTTACCCAAGAGGTTTCAACGGAAGGCCTGTTTGGGAATCTATAGATTTAAAATCCCCAGTTCATGTGGCATTGTGGGGCCCGTTTGTATGGAAACCTCTTGAATTGATCTAGTCCATTGATACTATAAATCATTTCTTGCCATCAGATGGACCCCATAGGTTTGTTACCCTACAGGTTTCGAAAGGAGGCTAGGACATAACTCCTGAGATTTTAATCCCCAGGATGACGTGGCATAGTAGGGTTGCTTGACCAGTTTTCAACATAATGATCAAGAAGTCTAACCCAAATTTATTTTATAATGTGAAAATTTGTTTTACGAAGGCACTTAGTATTTGGTGAGGCCCATGGCCAACATGACATGCATCGTGGTCTAAGAGCGATTTCGAAGCCTGGTGGTAAGACATGTGTCACCTGGAATTGGGGTTTTTGGTAGGGGTGGTCTACAAAGAAGTGACATGCAGCACTCCCAGCGGGGGGTCATGTGTGTTTGTTTGTTAACTTCTAAAATGTCGCAAAAAAAAAAGTTATAGTGAAACTGCCATGATGACCTATTTAGAGTAGTGAAACCCTAGAATCCAAAGCTCTAATACCAAATGTTATGAAACTAGCTCACAAAAAGATAGAAAAGAGAGATAAAAGATTTAGAATTCAGCCTCTTCAAGGGGGCAACCTCCTTTACATTACAAAAATGAACAAATGAACCTCCTTTCTATATATAGGAGTCTAAGGGGTCATAATATAATCAGAGCCGACATAACAATAATAATGTAAGGGCACAATAATAACAATAGTGGGCGCATATGGGGCACAATAATAATAATATGGGGAATATATGAGCAAAACAATATAATAAGGGGGTTGTACTAATAACAATAAGGGGTTACACTAGTAGTATAGGGACAAAAAAAAATTATTGATACTTTTAAGAAGTTAGAGGACCAACATAAGGTTTTTGATCAAGGACCATGGTTTTGGGTTCAATCTGATCTCTCCCTTCGTCCTTGGTTTACAAATTTTAATCCTCTATTTGTGTCAAATATTTCAACTCCAATATGGGTGAGGTTTCCCAATTTTCCCATCTATATGAAACATCTCGATATCTTAGAAGATTTGGGAAATTTGTTAGGTTGCTTCATCAAAATTGACTCGGAAAGGATTATGAAAGGAATTCACGCTTTTATTTTCATTTGTGTTGAAGTGGACCTTATAAAAGGATTTCCAAAGAAAATCCTCCTTAAATGGGGAAATAGGGTTTATTCCCAATAGGTGGATTATGAAAATTTGACTTTTTGTTGTAGATCTTACTAGTAGCCTGGACACCTACAAAATTTTGGCCCATATTCGCAAGGCACCTCTTCGCACCTTCAATCCAAGTAGAAAAATTATGGATTGCAATCTACAAAAACACCTAATGGTTCTAAGTTCATTGTGGCTCACATGTCGATTAATTATGAGAAACAAAAGACTCTTAATGCCATCATTGCTCCTGTAGCTCCAAATCAAACTCATGATACGCCATCTCAACCATCAGGGGAGGACGCTCACCCATCAATTTGTACAATCCAAAATTCAACCATAATTTTGGCATTTGCAAAGAGTGGGCAAAAAAACACCCACGAATTAGACCTTTCAGATAGTGACAAGGAGCCAACAAATATGGATGAGCACTCGACAATGGAAACATCTCATGGAAAGGAAGTGGTTGTATAAGACAATCTCTCAGATTAGATAGACGTTTGGAAGAGGAAAGGAAATAAAGATAAGTCAATGTATAATCCTTGAGCCTAAATCTAAGAAGGAGAAATGTAATGTTGTGTAATGTGATTAGGAGAAAATTGATGTGATGTAATTCAATTTTGATGGATCAATAACATTGAGATATATATCTATATATATATATATATATAATATGCAATATTCCTATACACGTTTT
>APFE031091343.1:42312-57361 GCA_000404065.3 Pinus taeda | reverse complement strand
CACTGAATTGATGATCGTTGATCCTTTGACTAAGGGCATGCCACCATTTAAATTCAAGGATCATGTAATGAATATGGGACTTGGTTCCATTATGTAGTTTCTCATTGTATGGACAATGTTATTTTAATGAAATTCTTAATTATTGTGATGTTTTTTCTCATATTTATGTGCACCTTAAGTTGATTTGAGAAAATTCATTTAAGAAGGACCAAGAATAGACATAGGGTTTATTCATTAAGAAGTTGTTGCCACATAAATTATAATAAGAATAAATACATAGTAATACATAGAAGATAATACTCGTTATTAGAGGATTTATCGCCATGACTCATGTATCTATTACTTAATACAGATTATCAATGGTTTTTAAGTTGAGACATTAAGTTTGGAAGTATGGACCAAGTGGGAGAATGTTAAGCTCAATTAATTTTTTCCAGCTGTAACCTACAGTTATGGAACTAAACTGCAGTCTTTCCTTAATTTTTGGAAACCAACTGCAGTAGTTTCCTTAAATTAAGGAAATCAACTGCAGTTAATTAATTTTCTAGTTGGAGCTTCTGAAGTGGTCCATTTACTCCATCTGGAGTTCTCTACCTTGATCTGTGGAACACCTGACACATAGCCATTAGAAGCTTGATGGAAGCTTGGCTATAAATTCATCTGTTTGGTCCCCAAGCTAGCATCTCAATCCCCTTTAGTTGTTTACACCATCTAGCTGAGAGAGCATAGCTTGGAAGTGCCTTCAGATTTTTCTGTGATTTTTCTTTTTGCTTGGATTGAAGCTGGAGTGCTGTTTCAGTGAAGAAGCAAGTGGACTGTGGTTTGCAGCAAGAGCGTTATCAATGGCTGGAGGTAATCCAGGACATCTAAAGTTTTATTTTTATATTCTTTAAGTATTCAGATTCCGCATATAGAATCATTGCTGTTGCAAATTTTTCTTATAGCTTCCTCACTCAGGGTCCAGAGAATTTTATAACTTTTGCCCAGTCGACTTAGATAATGACTCTCAGTTAGTTGTCCTATCCACTCCCATTTGTTCAATTTGTTGTGACCTATACACAACATATGTTGTAAATGGGCTATCTAGTTTCTAAGTCCTTAATGTGCCATCACTAAGTTAGTTGAGACTAGTCTATTGATGATTCATCACTAACTTAGTGAGTAGGTGTTATTTTCACTAATGACCCACCACCTAAGTTGCACAAAACGTGGAAATGTTTGGAAATTTCTGAAACGGGTATTGCTAGAAATATGACCATTCCAATATGGAAACATCCGGTAAAACATCATTTATGTGTGTCAATTGGGATTATCTTGAGTGGTTGAGAGGAATGATTGCCATCTTTCTCATTCAGGTTCAATTCCTGCAAATGAGATGATGAGTTTGTTGTAATGGCTTTTAGCTTTGTTGTTGAGTCTGACCAATCTATCAAGAAAAGAATGAGGAACATAAATTACATTTAAAAAAAAAAAATCAAGTCTATATCATTAACTCTCATAAATAATAGACATAATGCAAAATCCAAAATTATCCTTTATAGATGAGGCTATACACCCAAATTTACAAATCATACTTTATACATGAAACTCCATATCCAAAATAAACGTTTATACATACCAATATGTACTGAAAAATGAAATAAAACATGAGCTAAAAACAATTTCAATTACACATCCTACTAAGCCTCATCCTCGTCAATGAAAAATGAAATAAAACCTGAGCTAAAGACAATTACAATTACATATCCTAATAAGCCTCATCCCCGTCAATGAAAAATGAAATAAAACATGAGCTAAAGACAAGTACAATTACATATCCTAATAAGCCTCATCCTCGTCAATAAAAATAGAACAAGGCACTTATTCAGTAGAACAACAGTGTGGATTGGTTAGAGACAAATTTTAGTGGTAGATTAAAAAAACTTGGCCATAGAAGGTCCCGCCACCCTTCCTGGGTGCTTGAGTGAACCCACACAAGCAAACACAGTTGTGGAAATGAGGCAGAATTTGGGCTGAAACGTTTCAGTTGCATTTCTAAATTAGGAAATGCCATACAAGTGTTTCGGTGTTTCCAGGCATTTCCGGTACAGGTATGCCAGGTTGGGAGCCATTTGTGAGCAGGAGAGCTTGTAAAGGAACGAGCCAAGAGTTTCTTGTGCGAGTTATCGTGGAGAGAATTTCTCCTTGGAAGTCCGCATAGAAATAAGGGAATCTCTATTTAATAGGAGTTCAACCAGCACTAGGAAATAGGGGGCTTATTTCCTAAGGATTTGCACTAGGAAATAGGAGCATCTAGTGCGCATAGCAAGAGGACCTAGACTCACGCTGAGAGATCAGATCATATTCTTTATTCAAGGAGGACCTAGACTCACGCTGAGAGATCAGATCATATTCTTTATTGAAGCAGGGTTATTAACTTATTTGTAAGAGATATATTGATCAATTTTCCTCGATAAAATTCTAAAGTAAGTGGGAGTTTTTGCAATTGGTTTTCCTAAAAATGGGGTTGTTTATTTTGTAAATTTGTGCAAATAATTTCTGTATTATTCTGCTGCTGTTTGGTAGATAAATTCTATATCTATTGTTAGAATAAATGGAGATTAGGTAATTATTGTTACGTTGTTGTGATTGTACTTTTCTTGGACATTCAGTTCTTATCATTCAGGGATTTGATTTACTATCCCTAACTAAATGTATCTATTTATTATGGAAGTTTAATGTGAAGTCCAAGCTGCGTATTTGCTTGTAGGAGCTCCTGGTGAACTACACCTGTGAGCTCCTCTTATGTTGTTTGCCAATTTATGTCTTCGTGCAACTGTTGACATGGTATCAAAGCTGCAGGAAGGAGAAGCCTGTATGCCGAGTTGAGGAACGCGATGTCGTCGCGGGGAGCAGAAGAGTAATCGCGCCGATACTCTTGGGGACTTCGCTTCATTTTTAATTTGCTGCATCGTTGCAGGAAAATTTACTGCATCGTCTTAGGATTTTGGTGTACCTTGGCGACGTATCGTCGTAGGATTTTGGTGTACCTCGGCGAGTAGTCACAGATCCGAGGTAAATAGTTGTGACGATTGCGCTGGCTACATTTTTTAAAGACTGCGTGTCACTGGAAGCTGCGTGGAAAAAGTTGACTGTGTTTTGTTGAGGAAGGAATCTGTCATAACTGCATGGTGGACGACTTGTGATTGATCGCCGAAGAGGAGTGCGATAAACAACAAAGAAATTGTGTGTTGTGTGAGTTTGCTAGGGTGAAAGGAGCTCGCACTAGGAGGCCTGCGTCGAGAAGAAGGAAGGAGTCTGCATAGCTGCGTGGCTGCGTAGTTGCACGGAGGATGAATCTCCCAGTTGCAGCGTGAGAGGACTGCGTGGTGGATGCGTGCCTCTGGACTTGTGTGGTGGTGAAGCCAAGGAGGCTCTGTCAGTAGGCTGCATGGAGATCAATACAACGCCAGTAGAGCTGCAAGGAAGAGTAGGCTGCAACAACATTCGGAAGGTTGCGAGGTAGAGAGGTGTTCGCCCAACGTTGCTGCGTGGGCTGGACCTATCGTTCAGATAGTTGCTATGTTGAAGGGGCTGCGTGTGGAGATTACGGGTGCTCTGCAGTTTGCGCAGAGGAAGTGTATTGACTGAGAGAAGCTTGGTGACTGTTGCAGCGTCGAGTTAGAGGTTTGTTGTTCCTCCTTTTCCCCACGATGGTGAAGAAATAATAATCCCTCAGACAATTAAATTTTTTAATTGAAGTTTTTTCAAAGCTTTAATTTAAAAAAAAAATCTATGGATTTTTGTTAATTGGAGGGCTCCTTATTTTTTAAAAAGAAAGGGGGTGCGTATTTCTTATGAGAATTTTGGAGTGATATTTAAAAAAAAAAGGATCTAGAATTGAAATTTGAGGAATTAGTATTATTCAGGGTTATTTTTTGTGTGAAGGAAATTCCCAGTGATCAGGGTATTTTTTTTAACATTCAAGGGCTGCTTAAATTGTTGAAGATTTTTTCATTTAAAATGAATAATCAAATTGATGAAGCTTATTTCAATGAGAATAATAAGCTTGATGGTTCCAATTACACAAATTGGAAATTTAAGCTCCAGACTCTGTTTGAGGGACAAAATGCCACCGGTGATGAGGTCAAACTGACTACTGCAACTGGTGGATTGAATACAACAATTCAAGACTGAGAGAAAAGGGAGACGAAGGCAAAGGTGCTACTCAAGTTATCAGTGAAAGATTGCATCATCCCTCACATTTGGGATTGCAAGACAACAAATGGCATTTGGACAATTCTCAAAGAGATGTATGAGATCAAGAACACCAGTCGAACCTTGTACCTCAGGAAGAAGATTCTCTCAATCAAGATGGAGGAGAATGAGTCTGTGTCTTCATTCATATATCGGATAAAGGAAGTTAAAGATAAACTAACTAATATCGGTTAGACCGTGGCAAATGATGATCTGGTGACAATTACCATGAACGGCATGATGGATGATTATCAGATGTTTATAATCGGATTGAATGCAAGAGAAAAGCCTCTAGGCTTTGAAGAGCTCACTGGGATTTTGCTACAAGAAGAGGAAAGGAGCTTGTCTCTCAAACCTCAAAATCCAGATCTTGCATTGATGACAAAGTTCAAGCCAGAAGGAAAAGTAGTGGTTGATCACAGGAGAAGCAACACATCAAGAAAAAGGACACCACAAGGTAAGACCTCGCATAAACATGACTCTACTCCTAAATGCTTTTATTGTGGTAAGATAGGCCATATTGCTAAATTTTGCCATAAGAAAAACACAGATGGGGAAAGGTACAAGTAGAGAAGACATGTAGGTCATTTGGCTGATGTAGATGCAGATCAGAATCAGGATGTCAGATTGTTTATGGCTAAGGCTGAGACTGCTTTAGCTACTGAGGAGGATGAATCAGATATTTGGTTCGTATATTTTGGAGCCTCCTCACATATGACAGGTAAAAAGCAATGGTTCAAAATTTTTAGAGAATCCAACACTGGAGTAAAAGTATACCTTGGAGATAATAGAGGGTATGAGATCAAGGGACATGAAGATGTCCTTGTTACTCTATCTGATGGAAAGATCAAGAATATATCTGATGTGTGGTATGTTCCTAGTATTAAAAAGAACCTGATTTCTGTATCAAATATTACAGATTAGGATCTCAAGGTAGAATTCTTTAAATCTCATTGTATTATTAAAGACTTGTTGGACCAGATGAAGCCTATTGTTACAGGTATTCGCATAGGAGGACTCTACAAATTGGATGTGAAGAGTATGCCACAACAAACCCTGGTGTCATCAAATAAGTCTGCTGAAAATTTGTAGCATCAGCGACTTAGGCACATCAATTTCAGTGACCTTCTCCTGTTGTAGAACAAAGGTATGGTAGATGGTCTTCTTGTTTTGAAAAAGTTGCATATTGATTGTGAAGCATGTGCATTTGGTAAACAACATAGAGATGAATTTACTGCTATTAAAGATAGGAAACAGAGGGATATACTCGAACTTGTACACACTGATCTATGTGGCCCTATGAAGACAAGATTGTTAGGTGGGGCCTACTATTTTTTAATATTTGTTGATGATTGTACAAGATTCACATGGGTATATTTCCTTAAACAAAAGAGTCATGCTTTTGAGTATTTCAAGCAATTTAGAAACATGATTGAGAAGCAGACAAGGAAGTTCATCAGGATTCTTCGATCAGATCAAGGTGGAGAGTTCAAGAAAGGGGTTTTCATCAAATATTGCAAAGAGAATGGGATACAACAACAGTTTACAACACCTTACACCCCTAAGCAGAATGGAGCAGCTGAGAGGAAAAATAGAACACTGGTGGAGTGTGCTCGCAGTATGTTGGAAGGTAAGAATCTAACTAATGGTTTTTGGGCAGACGCTGTTAATACTGCAGTGTATTTGGAGAATAGGAGTCCCACTAAAAGTCTTGATTATATAACTCCTTTTGAAGCGTTGTTTGGCTTCAAGCCTGAAGGAAGCAATGAAAGAGGAATATGAATTTATTATTAAGACCAATACTTGGGATCTAGTAAAGCTTCCTAATGGTAAACAACCCATAGTTTGCAGATGGTTATTTAAGTTGAAATTTAAAGTAGATGGGTCTATTGATAAGCATAAAGCAAGGTTGGTTGCAAAGGAGTATTCCCAGAAAGAAGGTATTGATTTTGAGGAAACATTTGCCCCTGTTGCAAAACTAAATACCATTAGATTGATTATTGCTTTAGCCACTAAGCATCATTGGAAAATACATCAATTAGATGTTAAATCTGCTTTCTTAAATGGTGATTTAAAAGAAGAAGTATACTTAGTGCAGCCTGAGGGGTTTGTTAAGAAGGGAGAAGAGCACTTAGTATGTAGATTAAAAAAACTTTATATGGTTTAAAGCAGGCTCCTAGATCCCGGTACGAAAAAATTGATTCATTTTTCCTCATGCATGGTTATAAACGGAGCAAAAATGATCCCAATTTGTATACTATGTTTAATGATGAGGGACAAATAGTGTTGATTTCTTTATATGTAGATGATCTGATCATGACAGAGAGTGCAGACAATCTCATTGAAGAAATCAAGCAGCAGTTATCACAGAAATTTGAGATGAAGGACCTTGGAGAAATGCATCACTGTTTGGGTCTAGAAGTTTGGAGAGATTCAAACGAAACTTTCTTGTCCCAGGGTAAGTATGCTAAGAGTTTGTTGACTAAATTTAAAATAGATGAGTGCAAGGCTGCATTTGTGCCTTTACAACAGAACAACAAACTTCAGGTGGATGATGGTTCGAAATATGCAGATGCAACATTGTACAGACAGTTGGTTGGTAGTCTTATCTATTTAACTACAACGAGACCAGATCTAGCCTATGTAGTGAGTGTTTTGAGTCAGTTCATGACTCAACCTCATGAGAACCACTGGATTGCAATGAAAGGAGTGCAGAGATATTTGCAAGGAACTTCAGACTTTGGTATTTTGTATTCTAACTCATTTAATGTTAGTTTAATAGGTTATATAGACTCTGATTGGGTGGGAAATTTAGCTGATAGAAGATCAATTACAGGTTACGCCTTCAACATTGGGTCCGGGGTCATCTCTTGGTGCAGCAAAAAGCAACATGATGTAGCCTTATCCTCAGCAAAAGCAGAATATCAAGCTATGTGTGCAACAACATGTGAGGTAGTTTGGTTGCGCAGACTTCTCCAAGGTGCAGGAGAAGAACAGACAGAAGCTACAATTATCAATTGTGATAATCAAAGTTCCATCAAACTGGCCTACAATATTGTGTTTCATGAAAACACTAAGCACATAGACACTCAATTTCATTTTGTAAGGGAGAAGGTCCAGTCCAAAGAGATTTGTGTTGAATATTGTAATTTTATGATAATATGGCTGATATATTTACTAAGCCTCTGGGAAGACTGAAGTTTGATTTTTTTAGGGACATGTTAGGTGTGTTTACGAACCCTTTCTCCATTAAGGGGGAGTGTTAGAATAAATGGAGATTAAGTAATTATTGTTACGTAGTTGTGACTGTGCTTTTCTTGGTGATTTAGTTCTTATCATTCAAGGATTTGATTTACTATCCCTAACTAAGTGTATCTATTTATTATGGGAGTTTAATGTGAAGCCCAAGCGGCGTATTTGCTAGTAAAAGCTCCTGGTGATCCACACCTGTGAGCTCCTCTTGTGTTGTTTGCCAATTCATGTCTTCCATGTGCAATTGTTGACATCTATGTGAAAAGAAAACTTGTTTTGAAATTGTTGCGGATTAGAATTTCGTATAAAATCTACATAACAGGTACAAAATGTATGTATCGCACATGCTTGGAAGTATGCTTCCAGTTGCGTTCAACATCACATAAATAGATTCAAGGTCCTAGTCTTTCTGAAATGCATTAACTATGTTTTGCATTTCCGGCTTCTAAAAACTCACAAGCCATTTATAAAGTGTACTTTTATGCCCATCTCTTAGTCATTTATTCAACTACTAGTGGCAATGAAAGGTCCGAGGATTCTCATCCTCGGGGCTTTAATAATGTACAAAATGTATCCCCCACACATGGAAGTATGCTACTAGTTGTGTTCGATATCCTAAAAATAGATTTACGGTTGGAGGCTTTCGGAAATACATTAATTATGGATTTTGCATTTTTGTTTTTCTAAAAACTCAACCTGAAGATTCACAAGTCATTCATAAAATGCACTTTTATGCCCTGACACTTTAACCATTTATTCAACTGAGCAAAATTTTCCTGAATTACATTAACTATGGATTTTGCATTTTTGTTTTTCTAAAAACTCAACGTGAAGATTCTAAAGTCATTCACAAATGCACTTTTATGCCCTTTCACTTTAACCATTTATTCAACTGAGCAAAATTTTCCTGAATTACATTAACTATGGATTTTGCATTTTTGTTTTCTAAAAACTCAACGTGAAGATTCACAAGTCATTCACAAAATGAACTTTTATGCCCGACACTTTAACCATTTATTCAACTGAGCAAAATTTAAATAAAAATTTTAAAAAGAAAAACTGCATGAGAACAACCTAGTGACATATTTGCATAGGACCATGACATTACTTCTGTAACCATGCCCTCATCAGCTACAAAAGAAAATTTCTTTATCAAATCAAACACATTGTTATATTAGCAACCAGTCAACTAATAATCATATACTTAAGGATATCTTGCTACAACTCCTGCAATACTTCTGTAACCAGGCCCTCATCAACTATAAAAGAAAATTTCTTTATCAAATCAAACACATTGTTATATTAGCAACCTTTCAGCTAATAATCATATACTTGAGGATATCTTGCTACAACTCTTGCACTATTATCCATCCTAGAGTTGAAGATTTCAAGTACCACCTTGTTGATTACTTTTGATGGATACAACATGGAATTGACTGGTCCATCTCATCTTAGTCATTTTGAATTGTGTCTATGCCTTCCAGGGGTAGTATCAAAACTGCAAGGAATTAGATCACACATAAGTTCATTTACTTACAATTGCTGTTGAAATTTGACGACTAAAGGTTTCCTACAATCCCAACCCGGTTTTAATTTCACCTTATCACTTTCATTCAGTTAAATGCACTTTCCCATAAACATACATTCAAAATATTAAAAGAAAAGGTTGACTATATGCACCAGTCTTCTAATATGCATATATTCAAATGCATAATTGTAGGGTACACAAAAGCTATTGCAAATTTGTGTATTATTTTGATCAAGACATCTAACACATTTAGGAAGACATATTGTGACATATGTCAAGTTACATTGAGGCACACTACTGGAGAGTACCATATGTGAAATGAAAATCCTAAATGGTGTGCCATGTGAAGATAACACTCATTCTGCACAAGAATGTCAACTGAATGGGAAGAAAAAGCCTAATTATCACAGTGTATATCATACACAAGCATCCGATCAATTTAACAAACGAGCAGCACAAGAAGATGAGGAAACAGTAGAGGAGGATTTGGAGGAATACAAGGTGGATACAATGGACGAGGTTGAGGTTGAGGTCAAGGTCAAAGAATAATTTACTACTTCACATGATGGAAAGAGGGCCATGCTATGCCTAGTTTCCTCCATGAAAGACAAATCTTAACTAAGATCCTACAATATGCGCAGACCGAGCGATCATTGTTGAAAAGATTGCCCTAAAATAGTACAAAAAATAATGAATAAAAGAGTTGTAAGCTCCTCCTGTATATTCCAAGCAAGAGGTTCCAAAATCCCTCCAAAATATCCCAAGCAAGAGGTTCCAAAATCCAAAAACCTCTGTGTCATCATCATATCAGGAGTAGGTCAAGAAAACAATTTAAGAAATCAACAAAATTTTCAACCATCCAAAAGCACTACCCAATATCCAAATATGAAACAACATAGTAATACAATGGAAAAGGAAATTGGTTTTTTAAAAAATGAGGTTGGACAATAGAAGCTGGCGAAAGATAATATATTAGAGGAATTTTGGGAATTATTAAAAGTGATGCAGGAGCATCCAAGTGAAAAGGCGACAACTGGGAAATGTTTTTTATTTTTATTTTGCTGGACATAAAGAAAAACATTTTGAGTTTCTGTTTTATTTTGTTTTATTTAAATTAAGGCTGAATCACCCATTGTTCTTTAAAATAAGGCAAGCAAATCAAGATAGGATTAGTTAGGAACATGTTTAAAGAAACTGTTAAACAACTAAAAGGTAACTGAGGAACAATGCCTCAAATGTAAAGAAACTGCTAATAATGCATTGAAAAAGAAAAACCAGAGCTGATTGAGGGGCTGCCATCTAGAGAGAAGAGAGAGCTCAAAATTTGTAATTTACAATTGTTTTGAATCTCTATAAAAGCAAACAAATCTAGAACCTATCATTAAGGAAGCAAGATAGTTTTGTTTTGTTTTTTTTTTTGCCTTATGCATAAATGTTTCAAACATTGTAATGAAAGCAAGACAGTGAAACAACTCATTAAGAAGCCGAATAGCATTGACAAGAATCTTGTAATAGAAGGCATCTCAAATAAGGAACCAGATAAAGGCAAAACCAGCATATACAATACATTTTCCTTTCCCCAACCAAAAAAAACCAGGTACTTTTATATTCAACATTTAAGCATTCCTGTACAATCATTTCATTTCCCATTTAATAGTTCACTGTACAAAATATATAACCCTGAAATCGTGGAGGGTTCCAAAACCCATGCAAACCAAAAATTACAGTGCACAGACTAAATTCTAGTCAAACAGTGAGGGCATGAAAACCTCTGAAACCACACACATACACAGAGGAATCGAAACCCCAAGGGTTATACCTGATTACAGACAGAGCAAGCAAAAGAAAGATACAACCACATAAAGACCCTACCTAGGTTTTCCCTAAGCCCACAAACATTCCCAAGGATGAGGCCGTGGAGCAACGTTCCCCTAGAATGACCTGAACACCACCACCAAACAGGGTAGTAGTTTAGTAGGGCCACGAGAACAAAATACAATGAACAAACAACCAGAGAGAGCTGTGAGGATTTACCTGGAGGAGGTCCAATTCCACGATGAAGGACGAGAGCTGAGACCCGTGACAGAGGGTTTCTACCAACATAAATTCCATGAGAGAGTTTTGCTTGCTCACCAAGGAGCCAAAACGTTAGAGCCTCAAAAACAAAAGGAGGAATTGCAACCGGAACAAGAAGATTACCTGAGAATGAGTTCGCTGAGCTGTCCTGTGCAATAGCAAGGTGAGAACCTATGTTTGCAAAGCCAAATCATCACCAGACCCAACATCAAGAAAACAATCATCGCAAAACAGAGCAGAGATGAAGTATGAGACGAATGACAGAGATAAATAGACTTGCAGGGTGGAATCGACCTGAAATCCTCTAAGAAACATTGAAGTAAACCACCACAGGGAGTAAGAAAAGGCATGGTGCTAACAAACCACCACAGGGAACAAGTAAGGCACAACATTAACAAACTACCATATGGGACAAGCAAGGCAAAACGCTTACCAACCATGACAAGAACTAGGCGAAAACACTGAGCACCCATAGAGCCGAACTAGACCACAACAATGCAAGAATGAATTCCAAATACCCTCGGCAGGCGTGATAGATCGTGTTTGAAAACCCGATGTTAGTACGAATGTTGGGTTGTGTTATATTCTTTCCACATAGTTAACAGGGGGTTTGAGGGGTACCCGTAACCCCACTTTATGGCGTCTGGGGCAGCGCCCCGGAAAATTTTGGTTTTGGACCCTATGTTAGGTTGGGCGGTTCCCACCTTGGTTTTGTGCATGATTTCGCACATGTTTTGGAGCGATTGTTTTCGGTCCATGGTTTTGGACCGTGATGGTTTTCGGTCCATGGTATTGGATGCTTCAGCATGTATAAATATGTATTGTAACATTGAAAGGAACATAATGAAAAATCAAGCTAGTAGTCCCGGTTTTGGGATCCAGTGGGAAATCTTTATGTATACGTGTTTTATGTGTTATGCTCTCGCATTTTTATTTTTCCTGTGATTATAGAATTCGTATGCAGGTAATTTCTGTATGGGGTTAAAACCTACAACGAAGGGCAGGCCGAATGACAAACACACATTAAAACCTCACACCAAAACTCTGCCACTGTTTTAAATTCGAAAATGATAAGAGTTAAACAGTTGCTGCTACATGTCCCTCCTCAGGATCGCCAACAAAAAGAAAAACATTCAGTCAAATGTTTGATCGAGTTCCTCCACATATTGAGGGAAAAATCAAAGTAAGAACTTGTGCAATTATCTTAGGGTGAACATATTAATGTTTATGACCCTCATAGACCTTGAGATAGATGGGCATATCATAAAGAAAGTCGTAGTCGACTTTGGATTGCAAGTTAATATCCTTCCTAGAGAAACATGGATAAAATTAAGAAGGTTGTCTATACAACAAATGACTAACTATCTCAAATTACTAGACTAGAGATTCATAGAACCTATTAGAATGGTAAGATAAGTAAAAACATCAATAATGGGAGTTTCAAATTTTATCGACTTTGAGGTAATTGACTTAGTCGATGGAATATGAACATATCCATCTTTGGTCAGAAGACTATGGGGTTGAAAAATGAAGTGGACAATTTCCTTAAAAAGGGACAGAATAAAATTAAAAAGAAACAAGAAAAAAATTATATCCTCTTGACCCTCGAGAAGGAAAACTCTGGGATGATGACACAAAAACAAGGAATCTATATCAAATATTGGACGAGGATAATGACAAGTGGAAATAAATGCATTTGAATAAATTCTCTTAGCCTCCCCCCTCTCCATGGGCCAAAATTTTGACATTGAGCTTTACGAATGACAAATTAAGAATTGTGAATCTAAAGAAAAATAATGTTGTTCGTTGAAGCTGTGAAAACTAAAAATGTCTAACCTTATTTCACAATAAAAGCAGTCCACATCATTCAAGAAATAAAGTTAAAATAAACTCCTACACTGCTACCATTTGACTAAAGGAAGGATTGTGGTACCTCACTGAGATTCAAAGAGCAAGCATATCTTGTAAACCACATTGAATAAATAACTAAAGCAATAGGAGAGAAATGAAGAATGGAAAGTCTAGTCCAAAATTTTATTGGACAAGTGATAAGGTGGTGGGATAACCACACATCGCAACTCCAAAATTGGACAAAAACAACAACCTTTTTTGTTGACTGTTTTGGAGGATGGAAGTTATCGACACAAGCAAATATTCCAAAATTCAAACCAAGACAAGACCCTATAGAACATATTAAATTAAGCTAAGGGAAATGGAAAATAATTGGCTACAGGAATGAGAGAGTATGACTCCACATGTTTTCCAGTCCTCACGATGATTTTCCAAATAAATGCTATAAGAGTGAGAAAGCTCGATGTGATTCACTATGATGGAGTGAATTAAAGACTAATTTTATTAAAGGCTTTGAACTTCAACCATAGGAGAAATAATTGTTCATAACAACTTAAAAAATAAAAGAGCTTTTGAAAAAAAAAAACCCCTACTAAACAAATAGAAAAAAGAGAAATAACAATAGATGTCTTGTTGACTTCTACATGCAATTATGTATCACACTTCTCATTACAACAAAAGATAAATAATCACTTGGAAATGAAAAATACCCATATTATAGCGCAAAGATTTCGCTGGAAAAAGGATCATTGAGAAAACTTTTTAAAAATCAAAACAAGTAACTTAAAATGTCTAAAGAGGAATTAAGAAGCTCGATAAATTAGGTTTTCCACTTGCCTACCTAGAGATAAAAATCAAGGACCAAAATCTTGTCAAGTTGAAGGCGCGCAACTTGATGGATGTCGAAATTAAAATTAAAGAATTCAATACGTCAAATGACGATTGACCAAAACCATGTCAATTTGGAAACTATTAGTTGGACAAGAAGGTTATGTAATTCATTGGCTTACTAAAAGAGTATCAATATGTGTATACATGCGATTATAAAGATATGAAGGGACATGTGAATGAAATGGGGAGATGAAAATCGACCTCATTCAAGGAGCGAAGCTTATAAGGAAAAACCAATGTTCCACGGGGATGCGTCCCCGGGGTCGGGTGCACGCACCCCTCGTACCCCACACACCCGGGACAGGGGACGTCTGGGAAACGTTTCCCCACGTCCCCCTTTTAGGGAGATGTGGGGAGACGCAAGGGGGACGTTTCCCCAGTGTGGGGGACACGACTCCCCAAAAGGGGGACGCTTAGGCGTCCCCCATCAAAATGGGCTATGCGTCCCCCTTAAATTTGCTTGTAAACAATGATTTATGACAGGGGAAACCTAGTATTTGATCATATTGCCCTACTAATGCTATGCAATTCATGGTAATGTTAAATTCTTAAAGTAAAATGAAAGATAAAGGAGAATGTCACTTTTACTTAAATTTTTAACATTACCATGAAATGACTCAATATGTTTGAGAATGATTCCGACCTCTTTGGATTTCATATGCAAAAAGTAGAATTTTGGATCTCACTCAAAGTCCAACAGACTTAACAGTTTTTCAGGAATTCAGGATTTGATGGATTGCAATGTTTCCATTGCATTTTGTCATGTACAAGGGTAAGGAATTAGTATTTAATCAAGAGCACCAAGCCCTTTGTGTACTTTAGAGTGGCTTTTAGACTCATCACTCCATTGTTTTTGAGTTTAGTTATATCAATTTACTATTCCAGTCTTTATATTTCAGTATCTATTATAGTCTATTTTGCTTAGTACTAATTAGATTCTAGAATGATGAATGATGAATTTTAATTTTAAATCAATTTAGATTCTAGAATGATGAATGATGAATGATGAATTTAATTTTTAAATCAATTTAGATTCTAGAATGGTGAATAATGAATGATGAATATGTATCAGAGTATTTCATTATTGAATCTCGTGGTCTACAGATGAATCATTTATGTATTAGTAAGGATGATGAGTATGGATCAATGTATTTCATTACTTAATTCAATTATGTATGTATCATTGTATTTATGCTTTCATTATTGAATATGAAT
>APFE031091343.1:16490-41964 GCA_000404065.3 Pinus taeda | reverse complement strand
ACCTCGATGTCCCCCCGTCCCCCCTAAATTTCCCTAAGAATTGAGGGTACTCTCACACGTCCCCCTTGTGCATCTCCCCGCACCCACATCTCCCCGTCCCAGAGTCTTGGTGGAACATTGGGAAAAGCCCACATAAATAAGCTCATAAATATACACCGACCATCCAAAAATAAATAGAAGGGATGCTAGCTTCCATTATCATCTAACAAATAGAAAATTTAGAGTGGGCAATTCCCATGGTTTTGCAACCTAAAAAGCACAACCCAACGAATTAAGAATTTGCGTTGATTTTCGCGGCCTAAATAAAATGACAATAACTAACCAATTTCGAACTCCATTCGCCAACAAAATCATAAATGAGGTCGTAGGGAACACATGTTATTCATTTACAGAAAACTTCTCCAGGTACAATCATGTACCCATTGCAAAAGAACATAAAAAGAAAACAACCTTTGTTACAAAATTTGGATCTTCTACATCCAAATAATTCCTTTCAGTCTAAAATCCACACCAACAATCTTTTCTAGAATAATAGTTAAATTATTTCAAGAATACATATATAAAACCATGATAGTCTACTTCAACGATTGGATCGTCTATAAACTACTGAAAGATCGTGCCCAATGGCTGAGGCTTGTGATGGAAAGATTTAGATAAATTCGATTGTCTCTTAACATCAAGAAATGCATTTTTGCTACACCAACAGGTAACTGCTGGGTCATGTAGTGTGTATAGACAAGATCAAGGTAGACATGGAAAAAATTAAAGTGATAATGGAATTAAAACCCCTAGTGAACCAAAAGTAGATCAAAATTTTTATGGGGCACACAAGATACTATAGAAAATTCATTCGACATTACTTTGACATAAATTTCACAATTGATGAACTATTAAAGAAGCATATTCTGTATAATTTTACCAAGGAATGTGATGAATCGTTTCAATTACCTAAGAGGAAGTTGGTCGAAGCACCTATATTGAAATTTGTAGATTGATTGAAGAAGTTTCATGTGCATGCTGATGCATATAAGGTGGTATTTAGTGCTGTATTAATGCAACTTGATAAGGAGTCCATAGACCATCCAAATTCCTATGCCAATCAAAATCTAAATAAAGGCAAAAAAATTACTTGACGAAGAAACGAGAAACACTTTCCATGATCTTTTCTTTACAAAAATTTTGCTACTACCTTTTAGCTAATCCTTTTATATTCTTCACATATTATCAAGCTTTAAGATATCTTGTCAATAAACCAGTGCATCATGGATGAATTTGTTGATGGCTATTATCATTCTAGGAATTTGAATTTGAAGTGATAATCCAACCAGGGAAAAAGAATGTTGGACACAACCACTTATATTGAATGGAAAATCGATAGAATTTGATGACGAATTGATAGATGCACACCTATTTAAAGTCAAAGAAACTCTGACAAAATTTGCGGAAATTGTTTAGTTTTTGCATAGGGGAAGAACATCTGATGGGCTATCTGGAAAGAAAAAGAAAATATTAGCAATAAAAGAAGCCCCATTCACACTAATTAATGGAAAATTATACAAGATATGGATGGATGAAATAATTCAAAAGCGTGTTTTGGAGCATGAAAGGAAGGATATTGTATATGAAAATCATAAAGGAGGTGTTGGTGGACATTATCAAGGAGACATGACAACTAGGAAAATGTTACAAGAACGATTATGGTGGCCACACTTATTATGGTATTATTGAAGAGAAGTCTAGAAAGGTGATATATGTCAAAGAATAGGCCAACTACTATTGATAAATGAAATTCCATGACACTCTATAAAACTGACCCTACTATTTGAGATTTGGACTATTGACTTTGTTGCTCCATTTCATAAAAGGACCAAAAGGACAGGTGTAAAATACACCATCAAACATTGAAGTACCCGACGAAGTGGGTAGAAGTTAATTAGTCGAGTCTTGTACAAAATAAGTAGCCACTAAATTTATTTATGGAAATATAGTAACAAGATTTGGTTGTCCCTTGACTATAATTAGTGACATGGGTACTCATTTTGTTAATGCTACAATCAAAACAATGCTACAAAAATCCATGATTGAGCATATGAAGACAACAACTTATCACCCATTGGCCAATGGTGCAATAGAATATTTTAACAAGAAGTTACATAAATGACTCACAAAGATATGTAACATTGACAAATATGACTGGGATGATAACATCTCAACATTCCTATTGGAATATCGTATGACATATAAACAATCAACTAGTTATACACCTTTCAAGTTAGTCTATGGGCAAGAGGCAATAGTACCATTGCATGACATGACAAAAGCAACAAGCATATCATCTATACTAAAGTACGACATTAAGAAAGCCAAAAAGGAACGACTTCACCAACTACACATATTAGAAGAAAACAAATTGCATGCACTTCACCATTATCAATTAAAAAGTAGCAAAAAGCATGGCATGATAGAAATATACAAACAAAGAACTTGAAAGTAGGAGATCTAGCATTACTATATGATAGTTGAATAAAGGGGGAGTCGAGGAAATTGGAAATTGCATGGTTAGACCCCTTTGTAATAGAAGATATACACTCTTTAGGTGCAGTGCAGCTAAGAATGCTTCAAAAGAACCTACTTGAATCATTAGTAAATGGTGCCCAACTAAAAATTATATCACATAATGACTTCGACATGTTACTTGTGAAAACCTCTTCAAGGCGCTAGCAACATGGGCAGTTTGAAAACCACATGGTAGTCTATTTTACTGGCCATATGTACACTACCTTTAAGTTTGATTTCAGTCATTAAGATAAGATACTAATTATGATTATAAAGAGTAGTTATAAAAGTTAGTACAATAACAAATATGCAGTCAAATAAGTACCATTAAAAAGAAATCATCATATCAAAACTAATACAAAATAATGGAGCGAGACCATGAACTAAGAAAATTACTGAATAATAAATGATATCAAGACATAAATTGACACTGAAAACCACAACAAAATGAAAGAAAGAAAGGCCACTGATTTAAGTTTCGAGAACATTTCAAGAGAGAAGGCGAATCAACCAAAAGAGAGAAGAAAGATCACAAGTTGATTACAAACCACGTACCAACCAAACGGACATATTTGACTTAGATATTACGATTGATGAAGACATCACATATAATTCTAATTATTTCGATGATTAGGAACATTCAAAAAGTGAACCAACTGCGAAAACAAAAGGATAGCTTGGCCACGCACCTTGCACAAGCTCAGAGTAATGGAAATCGTCTGTATTAATGTGACGGGCAAGAAAAATAACAACCCTCATGAAATTAATAACACACTTAATACACTTCACGTAAAACCAAGTTAGACACTAAACTTACCCACCATTGTTCTTGAGATTTCACGTATTGTAGAGCTCAAGCTCCCCGAATTTTCAGACATCCTTAGTCCAAAAATATCAGACATAGATATCCTTGAGTGTTTAAGAGGGAAATAATTCCAGGACGATTTTAAAATGACAGGGATATATGTACATTCTTAGGTCAAATAAACCCCTGTCGAGGCAAGAGTGAAGGCTCGATTTGATAAGAAAACTGCGACAGAGTTGGAGCTTTGGCTCTCAGAATATCAAACACGCAAAAATTGACAAGCTCTCCTAGGAAAGCTCTATGTAGCTTTTAAAAAATGGGGCACTAATGACAAGAAATTGACTGCAGATGTCCATATGCTGCACAAAGTAGGAACTAACTATTATTTGGGTGCACCCTTGGTCACCTATTTCCAGGGATTGAAGGAGGAAGCTGTAAAATATATAATTAGTCGGTACCATGATAGAGTTTTGTGGTTGGAGAAGACAATTCTCACTACAACTAATACCATTTATAAAATCACTGGTTTCCACATAACGGAGATAAAATCCCAAGAATAATCGACTCCAATGCATGAATTAGAGAGTTCACTGGTGGGATAACAATAAAAAACTAAAAATGACTCATTATCAATAAGGTCCAGGACCATAAAGTGAAATGGGCTTTCATAATAGTCTCATCATGCATGGCAGGTCGAGCATCCGACGTCTAATTGAACCTGTTGGAAACCATTGGTCGATAACAAGGTTACGAAAACAATACAATTGGGCAGACTATGTAGCGAACATGCTAAAGACCTTTCCAGGAATGTCCAAATTCTAGTAAGGCGATTCTCTTCCCGTCTCTTTTAATTTGGCTATGGTGTAGGTCTCACCAGTCAATGAAGTTTCATTTACAAAGAAATATGCCCCTTTGATGAAAAACTACAATTATTTTTCACATGGGTTATCGGGTACCCTGAGTCGGTATCACCACATGATTTTTTTAGAAACTAGTTAATTAATTTAAAATTGGTGTCGAATATGTGGTGAGTGTCTCAACAGATTTGTACATCACACATTCAGTTAGTATGGTATGTTAATTACGAGGATGTACAACTCAACGGATTACCATACCAACCTTTGATACAATTATTTTTGATGAATTATAGTTAGCAAACAAACATCATCTTCCCCATTCTAGAAGCTACCCGAGAACCTAAAAATGAAGTTCTCCTTCCATTTAGATATTGTGAACAAGAAGAAGAAAAAGAAGTCGATAAATATATAGTACCAGTTGACTTATCGACCCCCTTTCCAGAGACTTCTAAAAATCTGAGTAAGGAGGTCGAAAGAATGGTAGAGGAAGAAGAAATATGGATTAATGGGCAATAAGTGTTAAAGTACATCACCTTGGACGATCCTAAGTTGTAGAAACACCGGGATGCAATAGAAAAATAGGTATGGGAGGAAAATTGTTAAGGGAAAAATTAGAAGAATTAGAAAAAACCGCATGAATTTATGGGGTTATTAGTTCGTCTAGATATTTTGTGGTTACTAGGCCAGGGGAAAGACATATTTATTGAAATTGTAAAGAAAAATATGTTGGCAGATCGAGAATGGGAACATCAATAGCATGAATCGACAAAACATTCAAGTGTACCAATAGGATCACCTCCACAAAAATTGATGCAAGATTAGCCCAATGGAGTTCAAAAGCATAAAATACATACCCCCAAAATCGACCTTATTATCGAATCACCACCAATCACTCCAACATATGTTGTAGGGGAGAATGGTGGGAAGAAGATATAGAAGGACAAATAAGTAGACACCCAAGTGATCTCATTAGAATAGGTCAAACGAACATATATGAGTAAGGATACCATGGTTAAAGTAGAACCAGGGTCGAAGGAGGTACATGGCACAAGCTAACAACGGGAAAAAATTACTCAGTCGACCCCAATGGATACATCTGCTTAGAAACGGGGATATGATCATTGAAAAGGAACAATGAGCATAAGGATGTAGAAAATTAAAAAAACCAAAAGTGCATGGAGAGTCTAAAACGAATACCTTTCCATATGACTTAATATATGCATATAACAAACATGTCTTTTGTTGTATATCATATATAGTGAAAGAATTTGGAGGAATATGGAAGAAGAAGTCAATTAACAATGTTAAGCTATGGTAGAGGAAGCATCAAGAAGAGGAGCTCTAGTTGGATTGCATAAGCTTAACAACAACAAAACTTCGAATCAACATCCTTGATGAAATTAATAATCCACTTGCTACCATTCAGAAATTGGTCTACCAATTAGTCGATAACAATGTACAGATGAATGAAAAGATTTCCCAGTTACAAAAGAAGGCTAGAGAACAAGGGAATCAAGAATTGTTGACTGTCATACAACAAGAATACAAGGCCTTTACACAAGCTGGAAGGAACATTGGACATGGATTCTACACTTAACACTATTCTTAATAACTGGTGGACTTATTTATCAAATACATGTAGTTGTGTGCAGGAAAAATATATGCTAATTTGAGACTTATCGAAACAACATCATATCACACTTGAAGGTCGGGCCAAGACTGCATTAGAAAATCAAATCGTACAAGAAAATAAATAAGCATGAGGAGAGGAAATGGCTCAGAGAAGACAAGAAAGCCTAAATGGAATTCTCCAATACTATCGAGTACTTGTAGAGTATTAATGAGAAAATATAGAAATTATAGCAACAAGTTACTCTCGACATGCTAGTTATCCAAAAGAGCTCAATGTCTGAAAAAGTAAAATATTTGGAAGATATGAAAGCCCTAGAAGTGCAAGCCCAACAATTAATGAAAGCCTAGTCAATATTTGACCAATATCTTCAAACACTTGCACACATGATTTATGAGACGAAATTTGGAGAAACTTTTGTTCCAACAACTTCAGTGCATCTGACTCTACCTCATCCTAAATATCAAAAATTTGAGCCAAGAATGTCAGAATATGGCCCATCTATCCCACATGAACGATTAGATATTCCAAAATCAGAGGTGAAGGGCTCCAACTAGTCGCTGGGGTAAATACAAAGAAGAGGAATTCATATTTTTATCCCTTGGGAATGAGTACAAGGAACAAAGGATGATATCACTTCAGGATTATTCGAACAACCGACACAACAACATACAAGGGCATAACCTTCTCCATCTAATACAAAATGATAATCAACATTCAACCAACCTGATCTTATTTTCTTATTTTCTTTCTTTATTCTAGTATACTTCTTTCAAATTTTTTGATTCTCCAAGTCTCCCCCTTCTTTGTGATGAATAATCCATTGAGGATGGGGGAGATGTTGGAGGGGCTAGTCGACATAGTTGACTAGCCTATTTGAGTTGACTCACCAAAAAATGTATTATAAGTCGGTCAACTCCTTAGTCAAGTTGAATAACCAATTTGATCTATTTAAGTCTGTTGAGATGATTAAACTATTGTGAATTTCTATTAAGGGATATAAGTATGGATGCACTAAGCTCTATTTAAGTTGGTTGTTTAGGATATACTAATACAAGTGTGCTTTAACTAGCTCTGTACTACTTGTATGTCTCTTTTGTAGGAATTTACAGGGTAAGTTCCTCAGATAGAACACCAAAGGACACCGCTCACAAACAGATCACAGATCAATACACCATTATTCTTGACGTGGTTAAAACCCTCAAAGAGGGAAATAGTCCACGGCCTGAGCCAACGCGGCCACTTCAGGCAACTTATTAATAAAAGAAAGAAAATTTACATAAGCTTCTATCATGAATTGCCACGCTACAAATGAACCTCCATTCTCTTTAAATAGAGATCATGGACCAATCGGGTGTTAAGCCACTGATTAAGTGTCGGTAATACTGAGGAGAGAATGAACTGTCGGATCACTTCATGTCTAGAACATATCGTGACTGTCAGATTGTAAGTTACAAAAGTACATAGTAACGAAACACACTTTACCTAACTCTACACTAGACCAAGTTATACTCAACTATTTCCTATGTGTCGGAATATCCTAACATCCCCCCTTAAGAACAACTATGACACAATAGGACAAGGAAGGAGGCATTAGAGCCTATCCCCCCTTAGTGACAACTTCCTGAAATCCAACCATAAATTGAAGTTTAGTAAAATTCACCTCTGTGAGAGCCTTTGTGAAGATGTCTGCAACTTGATCATCGGTTGAACAATATTTCACTTCAAGTCATGAATGAGCTTTCTGATGAAGTGCATGTGTAGTTCAATGTGTTTGCTGCACTGATGTTGGACTGGATCTTCGCATAGTTGAATGACACTTTGATTATCACACCAAAGTGTAGTCGGATGCTGCTGCTGAAAGCCAAACTTTGACAGGATATGACGAAGCCACAAGGATTCCTTACTAGCTTCTACAGTGCCGCGATACTCTGCTTCTGCTGAAGAAAGAGAAACGACACTTTGTTTCTTGCAAGCCCATGTAATAGGTCCAGAACCAAGAGTGTCTTCATCAGGGTCATCAGCCCAATCGGAACTAGTGAAACAAACCAATAGAGGAGGTGCTTCTACACTATAATGAATCCCAAACTGAACAGTACCTCGAACATAAGGAAGTATTGTTTTAGCTGCTTTCCAATGACTTTCACGTGGCTTTTGCATAAACCAGGCAATAAGGCCAACAACAAAGGAAAGGTTAGGACGTGTATGGATCGGATACAAAAGTTTTCCTACAAGTTGACTGTACAAGGTAGCATCAACTTCAGGGGAAGTACAAGCAACTGAAAGTTTGTCTCTAGACTGAAAGGGAGAAGGGGTTGGCTTATAGTCTTCCATGTGAAAGTGGTGTAGAAGATCACATACATACTTGATTGGAAAAGAGAAATACCTTCCTTGGATTGCAAGACTTAAAGACCAAGAAAATAATGCAAGTGTCCTAAGTTTGTCATTTCAAACTACTTTTTAAGGCTAGACTTCACATGGTTTATTAGGTTGGGATCACTACCAGCAAGGATAAGATCATCAACATAAAGAACAAGAATGATAAGAGACTTACCCACTTTCTTGGTGTAGACAGTATTGTCAGAATGACATTTAGAAAAGCCAATATCTAAAAGGAAGCTATCCATTTTGGCATACCAAGCCCGAGGGGCTTGCTTGAGACTATAAAGGGATTTCTCAAGCCGACATACAAGGCTGGATTCTGTTTGTATAAAGCCAAGAGGTTGTTCCATATAGATTTCTTCATGCAATTCCCCATGCAAGAAGGCAGATTTAACATCCATCTGATGGACTTCCCATTTGAAAGAGGCAACAAGGGAAAGAACAAGGCATATAGAGTTCATTTTGGCAACAAGGGAGAAGGTTTCAGTATAGTCAATGCCTTCAACTTGTGAAAAACCTTTAGCAACAAGACGAGCTTTATGTTTATCAACTTTTCCATCTGGTCCATACTTGGTTTTGTAAACCCATTTACATCTAACAAGTCTTCGTCCCTTTGGAAGAGGAACAATATCCCATGTATCATTTGCCAATAATGAACGATATTCTTCATTCATAGTTGCGTCCCAATTTGGATGGCTTGAAGCTTCTACAAAGGTGTTAGAATCATAATTCATTGGAGCTTGAGCCAGTAAAGAAGAGGGTCTATCAAAATTAGAACGTGTACGTCGCTGATCTATAGGATCACCTGCAAGAACACCTGCCACATCCCAAGTAACACAAACCCATTTTGGAAGCTAAGGAGCTGAAGGAGGATCCTGAGAAGGTGGGGGAGGATTTTGATCCTCGTTGTCATCATCTGAAGAAGAAATATTTTCAGAAGTAGAAGGGATAGAGACAGGTGGCACATCCGCCGACCTAGGCTTGTAGGTCGATATATTTTCAGTAAACTTTACATCTCTTCTAATGATAACATTTTTGGACTTAAGTGGAATAAGTCTATATCCTTTGAAATCTTCAGAATATCCAACAAAAATACATTTTGCACTCTTAGGTTCTAAAGCTTTATGTTTCTCATCTGGAATATGGGCCCATGCTTCACTTCCAAAAACACGAAAGTGACTTACATATAGTTTAATTGAGCTCCATGCTTCTTCTGGAGTGATATTCTTTAGAACCTTAGTAGGAGTGCGATTTACTATGTAATTTGCACAATTAATTGCTTCTACCCAAAAATTAAGACTAAGTCCTTTAGATTGAAGCATACAATTTTCCATTTCATTTAAGGTGTGATTCTTCCTTTCAGCTACACCATTTCGTTGTGATGTATATGGAACAATATGTTGCATTTGAATTCCATGCTCAGTGAGAAAGTTGATGAATTTGTTGTTAACATATTCTCTGCGATTATCAGATCTTAGCTTAAGAATTTTATGTCCAGATTGTTTTTCAACAAAGGCCTTAAAGGCCAAGAACATGTTAAATACTTCACTCTTGAGTTTTAATAAGTATACCCAAGTGTGTCTGGAGAAATCATCAATGAAAGTTAAGAAATACTTGTAGCAAGAGAATGAAACAACTAGAAGTGGACCACATAAATCACTATGCACAAGCTGTAAAGGGGCTGAGGCGTGCCAAGAGGCACGTTTTTCAAAACTATCCCGATGATGTTTTATGAGTACACATCTAGAACAAACACCATCTCTGCAAGATACCAAAGGAAGACATGTCACCATATTTTCTTTACATAGATTTTGAAGGGAGAGATAGTTTAAGTGACCAAATCGCTCATGCCAAAGTTTGCTCACTTCATTATTATGAGAAACAAATACCGAGGGAAGAGTTGATGACCCAAAGTTGTTAAACTTATACAACCTTGTAGAATCATCAGCAATGCCAGTAGCTAAAAACTGTCTAAGATCTCTTAGGTCCTTAATTACAACTTCATGAGGTGAAAATTCAACGATTTTACCTTCACCTGAATGAGTTATCTGATATATAGATGGAAGGTTGTAGGATAAGGTTGGAACACATAATACATAATCAAATTGACCATTGCCTAAATGAACAGTTCCAGTCCCTACAACATTAAGAGATCTATCACCGGCAACATATATATTTTTGGTGTTAAAATCATTTAAAGATGAAAACATGGCTTTGTTTTTGCCCATGTGATAGGAAGCTCCAGAATCAATGAGCCACTCATGGAGAAAGTGTTATTCCTGAAGATGAAGTTGAAGTTGAAGAGTGCTCCACATGGATGTTATGCTTCTTCATTCTTGCTTCCAAGGCTTCCATCTTCTTAAAGAATTTGGATTCTAAGTGGCCATCTCGATTACAAAAGTTGCAATGTCTATTAGTCTTCTTCCCTTTGTTTTTATTTTCCTTATCAGTTTGTTGAATTGATTTTTCATTTTGAGACTGAAATTACTTAGGACCCTTATTTGGTTTAAGACCATTCTTTTTAGGATACTGCTTCTTATGATTCTTTGAAGTTGGTTGTTGCTAGGTGGCTAAGGCTTTCTTAAAAGAGTTCTTAAGATTAATAAGACCAAGATGTAAGAGTTTTTCTTGTTCTTTTATTAAAGAATCACAAAAGGAATCAAAAGTGGGGGACTTGTAGTCTTTTCGTTGAGAAATAAAGGCTTCTCTAGTAGAATGGAAGGTGGAAACAAACACAGAGTAGGCGGGTCCCAACTTCGTAAGAATGGAATAGATAAGGCTACCATCTTCTTTCTTAACCTTAACACCTTCCAAGAGAAGTCTAAGGGTCTTGAACTTGGACAAAAAATCTTCAATGGAAGAAAAATTATTGGGGTTCAACGTAAACAACTCATTTTCGAGTTGATGGGCTATAATTTCATTTTTACTTCCAAAAACTTTAGTGAGCTGTTTCATTGCTTCATTAGGGGTATCAAGTTCTGCGATATGGAATCTAAGGTCTGGAGAAATAGACATTCCTATCAACCCACATGCTTGATCTTTCATATTTTCCCATTTTGCTACCTTATCTTCATATTTAGGTTTATTTTCTTAGCCTAAGGCTATTATGTAAGGACCTTTACTTCTAAGTAAATCCACAATGTAGGACCACCATTGGAAGTAGTTGGTGCTGTCAAGAATAAGTTGGCATGAACTTTCCATTTTAATAGAAACTGAAGTTGTATATGCTGAAAGTAAGTGTTCCAATGGAAAGATCTCAAAAAATTAGAAAACGGCTTCTGGATGAAGAAGTTATGGTTTTTTGAAGAAAAGTTGTTGAAGATGCCAACGAAGTGCGTGAATGTGCGGAAGTGAATGATAATGTTAGATTTAAAAAAAATAAATCCCCCCTTTCCAAACTTAATCTAATTAGCTCACTTTAAAAAAATATTTTATGTGACCCACTTTCTAAATAAGTGAAATTCACTTTTACAATGGTACTTTATGAGCTACCGAATAAATTGTAACTTAAATAAAAGATAAAGAGACTTTAAAATTATACGTGACTCACTTTTTATAATGGATGAGAACGCTTTTACATAAAGTAACTTTAAAACATAAGTTACATGTGCTTTTTGAAAAAATAACTCAACAAAAATAAATATTTGAACTCAAGACCTCTATTATCATAAAATAACTTTGGACCAAGTGAGCTAGTTTAAAAAGTTAGTAATTTTTGGAAAAGAGGAAGGGGGTTTGTTTTTTGTTTTTATTGTTTTGTTTTGTTTTTAGTAACTGAAACTTTGAGGTGCGTGCTTACTTGAAAAAGCTCTTTTTTTCTACAAAACAAAATACCATACAGCAGAACACGAACATACAAAAAATACCAAACCTTATGGCTTGAAGTTAGCTCTCACCGGAAACTAAATATTTTTCTCAATGTTTCTGATTTTCCGAGATCACACTAAGGCGTGGTTGAAAAGAGCATACGCATGAGAAAAATCCTTCCTTTCTATTTCTAATTTTCCCAGATCGTACAGAGTTGCAGGGCAAAGAGCATACATAGAAATGAAAGGTATAGATCGTGTAATAAAAAATAGAGAGATAAATAAACCGAAATAAAGAGAGAGATAAATAACTAAAACTGTAAATAAAGACTGTATACCTCAAGATCTTAAAAATGATGTAGCTAGGGCTACCAGAAACCTTTTCGCGTGAAATTAAAGGGGTTCCTCACTGGAAGAGATGCTCCTAACATAATAGAGCAGTCCTCTCGACCCGAAAGTGGTCAGAAATAGTAGATCTAGGGAACGACAGTCTGATGCAGTTGTATCGGCTTCCGATTTGGATCACCAATGGATGCGACCCTCAAATAACTCCAATACCATGTAGGAATTTACAGGGTAACTTCCTCAGATAGAACACCAAAGGACATCGCTCACAAACATATCACAGATCAATACACCAATATTTTTGATGTGGTTGAAACCCTTAAAGAGGGAAACATTCCATGGCTTGAACCAACACGACCACTTCAAGCAATTTATTAATAAAAGAAAGAAAATTTACATAAGCTTCTCTCATGAACGATCACCCTAAAAATGACTCTCAACTCTCTTTAAATAGAGATCATGGACCAATTAGGTGTTAAGCCATGGATCAAGTGTCGGTAATACCGAGGAGAGAATGAACCATCAGATCACTTCATGTCTAGAAGATATCATGACCATCGGATTGTAAGTTACAAAAGTACATAGTAAAGAAACACACTTTACTCAACTATACACTAGACCAAGTTATACTTAACTATTTCCTATGTGTCGGAATATCCTAACATCTTTTCACTTCCATGTGATGCATATGATTCTTTAAGATTACTTGATGTTCCAACCTATTGGTGACTAATGCGTAATTTTTGCTAGATTATAACAAGAAGTATTTTTGATGGAAGTAGGTCGGTCAAATAGGAAGGAAATTATTTTCAAACCTAAACAAAGCATCTAATTTACATTTTGTCATACAAAATTTCTCATTCATGATGCGGGCATTCCCACATCCGTAATTAAGTGATGTTAAAAACATATTTTAATTGATCTTAGATTAGATCATTACATTATTTGTCATCCATATCAATGTTTTTAGGGTGGAAAAATTAGGGAAATGAACTTACAAGAGCAATTTAAGTGGTGAGACCTAGTTTGGAGAATTGGGGACAAAAACATTTTGAGTCAGTTTGAGGCCTTAAATGCTATTTTTTTTGGGTAAAACTTTCCCGCTTAAGCACTGCATCCCCTAGCATTATTTTACAATCGAATAATTTTCCAACGATGCAAGGATCACTTCAATTGGAGTTTGGATGAAAAATTTATGACTTACACAGGTTTAGTTATCATGTTTGACCACCATAATTTGAGAGGATACCACATCATCCCCCATTGCTCATGGAAAAGGGGATCACCACATGGGGATGATGAAAAATGCTCTAGAAGGGTCAATATCTAATTCATATTGAGGGTTGAATGGGTTAAATTTAACTTGTAATTGGCTATCGGGTTGTATTATGGCCAAGCCACTAGGAGGAAAATGGGTTCCATTCTATTTCAGTGCATTTTGTTCCATAGTAGAGAAAATTGCCTGAGAGTGGATAGAGAGAGGGAAGACTAGGGAAGATTTGTGTTTGATAACAACCCATGGAACACAGGTCTCACACCTTTGTATTTGCATCATTTCCATTTTGATAAAGAGAGTATAGTAGTCTTACCTTCCAGTTTGGTTTTCTTGTGAAAGGGTTTCCCAGGTCATACATGGTGTTCATTGTGATTGTTTTTTTTTCACTATTTAATATTTTCCTCATTTTATATTATTGCATGCATAGAAAAAGAAAAAAAATAATAAATCTAGAAATATGAGAAAAAATTAACCCTCATAGTATATATTTTATATTTCAGTGTATTTGTTGTTAGATACATTGTGATGAATTGTCTAGTGGAATATCTATAAAAGTTTATGGTATCAAAATAGTTTCTTCGAGTGTTTTATGGGAAGTTGTAGGGGATCCTGATCACTTTAAACAGAAAATCATAAAACCCCATCCATGGTCAATGAATCTACTTTTAATAACCTTCGAGATATGGTAGAGGAAAGATTCTCAAGGTTGGAAGTACAAGTTGTTGATATAAACTAATATAAACCTACTTATGGTGGCTCTAGCAAGTAAGGTTGGAATTGGATAAGATGAAGTTTCCAACTTAGAGGTTAAATCAGATAGAAAATCAAGGGATTGAGAAGAGCTAGAGACAAAGTCTAAGAAATAACCCAAAAAATAATAACCCAGTTTGAGTGTCATGATCTATTCAAAATCTTTGATCAAAAGGTAAGCATAGGTTGACATCAAGTCGTATCAAGCTAATACTAAGGCTTTCAAATTAAATCTTGGTTGTATGAGTTAGAGATTTATTTTAGTGTCCACTACATAAAAGAGGAATATCAATTTTCTTTTGCTCATTTGAAACTAGAGAGCGATGCCTTGACATGGCCGAAAAACCACATAGAAACGTTGAGGTTGGAGAGGGATCCTCCAATGACTAAGTGGTATGACTTTAAAGCTATCATAAAGGCCCAATTTTACCCTACTGGGTATGTATATAACCATTGGATTCAATGGCATTAATTCAGGTAAATATAGGGGCAATGTACACAAGGGTACACCATAAAATTCAAGATGTCAATAATGATAGGTATCTCTCTCAAGAACCCAAAAACACTCCTTAAGTATCCGAGGGGTCAACATAACTAAAAGTAAGTGATGTTGCTAAAAACTAGAACGATGTATGGGGCTTGTGGATAGGCACAATACTTGGAAAGTGATGAGCCTAGGTATTGCAACAAGAATGTTGCAACTCCGAGGGCTACCATATTTACTTATCAACCTAGGGTTTGTACAAACTTGGAGGTGACTATGCTATATACACAAGTAGAAGTGAAGGTACTAACTGTTGTCACTGCTCATCTGGGAAGAGACCCCAGGGGTTCCAAGCCAAACTTCTATAGGGTTAGAAGAAGCTTGATTTTGATGGAAGGAGAGAAAACCTAGTCCAGGGGAGAGCTATTCTACTGCAGAGATGAAGAAAACAACATGCAAACTTGAATCACCATAACCTAATTAATCATGGAAATAGCTAAACTAGGCAGAATTTCTAAACAACACTAATCTAATGCTAACTATCTAAATTGCAGAAGTAAGGGGCATAAAAATATCCTAAGGTGTAGGCAAAGGCAACTAGGCTAAGTCTTGGTTGAAGCGGAAAAACGAAAAGAGGTCAAAATGGTGAAAAGAGGACGTAATGAGAAACAACGCATGAGGACCGTTGGATCTGGCGGATGAAGGGTAAATGAACGGTTGAGATCGGATAGTAGGAGGATACATAGACAAATGGGCAGACATGGTGGACTAATAGGATGGACAGCTGCGATTATATCGCAGAGTAAATCGACAGATGAACGACGAAGACCAGCCAAGCCAATTGGCGATTGGGTGAAGCGACAGTCGTCAGATCAAGAGACAGATCGACGGTGGAGAGTTCAAGGTGATAAAGCGATCAGGTGATGCGAAAACTGTCAGATTTGGCAAGACAGATTGATGGTGGAGATTGCAACGTGAAAAGAAACGTGCAGAAATGATGAGCGGGTTCAGAGGGTGGTAAGTTGTATCTCACGTGCCCTCAAAGCCGTAAATGGTTTTGTAGAATTTTGCGTGATTAGCCTCCCAAACCAACACGTAGCATGGGGAAACTTCCCATATTGCATGCTCTTAGCCCAATAATGGTTGGAAGGAAATCCACACGATATGGCGTGAGGGCCGTCAGATTTGCAAAAGCAGATCTATGGCAAGATGTGACCGAGTAAGTTGGTGAGCGGGTGCGCAATAACCGTCAGATCGACAGTGGGGATTTAAAGAGAGAAAAGTCAAACTCGAAAAGGAACTCAAGCGGTGATTGGACGATTTGGCTTGTGAAAGGCATTCGACAGTTTAAAAACCGTTTGAATCGTGAATTAACAGCTCTTCACTGAGCGTTTCAGGCTGAAGGAGAATGACAGTATGAGTGAGGTCTTAGGCAGAGGGTGAAGGAACAAATGACTAGGAAATGCATGAATGACCATGAAATGAACCAACTAACGATATGACAAACCACGTGACTGAATTAAATGAAAAACCCTATGAAAACCAAAACCATGTGTTTTTGGGGTTGTTGAAAGGTTTCTTCCTCACATCATCGTCCCAGAGGGAGGAGCTGTGAGCATCTTGATGGATCTTTTCTTTGCCAACCTACTGATTAAATGAAAGCATAAATAGAACAAACTGAATCACTACTATGTTCTACACGACTGTAATGAAACTGTAACAATTGAAGCAAATGAACAGAAAACAGGAAGCTACTTAAGTTAATGAGAAGGAAGGCCATGAATCTATGCTGAACCACTAGAATGAACATGCATCTACTTAACCAAATGAACAATCAAAACATGCATCTATGCTACTGTTGTAATGGGAATGAACTGCTTGAGAAAATGCACAAAAAGCATGAATCTATACTGCTACTGTAATGAGAATGCATTTGATTAAACAAATGGACAAAATGCAGAAATAAATGCTACTTAACAATACAATAAAGAGGATCTTTGGTTGCTAGGGTCGGGCCCTAACCCAAGAGCTTCAGCCCTTTGAGTTAACTCAGTGCTGTCTCAAATCAAAACTCATCTTCATTATCAAAGAAAACTATATTACATCAGACTGTTACAAGTCAAAAGTTCAAAATACTTGCTAACTGACTGACTGACTATTGGTTAGCTGCCTAAAAAATTTTAGGTCCTAAGCCTCTCTATTTATACATCTGAAGTATCAATGACTTCCCTCAAAATTAGGGAGGTACAGCTCCCAGCTTAATGGTAACTTGTCCTTTCACTTTCACTAGCTTGACTGCCTTCTAGTAGGGAGGCTGCTTGTACTTCCACTTGCTTCGCTGTCTTTTAGTACTCCTGATTTTCCTGTGTGTACTTTTAGCTGATGGAGGGATATTCAAATGGATGGGCAATAAATGAGGAGGATTTACCTCCTGTAATTCATCTCCCTTATCCCATCTGAGTTTTTACCAAGGTCTTTTACCATCGTTCCTTGCTTTTACCTTTTATCCCTGCATTTCCTTTGCTCTTATCCTTTATTCTTGCATTACATGCACATTAGACCACAAGGCAAAATATCCAACTCTAACTCAACCCATAAGCAAAATATAATCAAAAGTATGCAATAAGTTATGAAAATAGCTGGTTTGGCTAAGCTAGGAGGTTAATTAAGGCCAATTAAGGCCCATATAATTACTCAATGATGAGACTCATCATCACCCCCTACTGAAAGTGTTGCTCATCCTTTGAGCAACTTAGTGGCTCTGGTAGCCTCTTTGACATCTCATGCTTTTGCTGTGGTCTTTTCTTCTTGTTTATAGCAGTCTGCTTTCCTTTCTCCTTCTCCCCATTGATATTCTTTGATCTCCAAGCTATGTGGCAATGTGTTATTTTTTTTAGCAGGCATGTATATTATCATTTCTTTAGCAGCCTAAACAGATCCTCATAATGTGTACTTGCTTGCCCTTGGAAAACAAGTTATCTAAGTGTTACTTGAGGATGACTTGCAATTAGATGCTTATTAGGACCATGGGGTTTGATTGTTCAACTGCTTCTTTGTCCCTGAGGCCACTTAGCTCTTTTGTTTCTTGCTGCTCTTATTTTTTGTTTCAATGCCTTCTTTCTCTTCTGTTTCAGCATCATGTTTCTTTGTGTTCTTCCTCATAATGTCCCTCTGTATTTGTTTCTTCTGTATCCATCTCCTCCCCATCTAGCTCTGTATCCGCTTTCTCTTTCTGTTTTCTTGTCTCCTCCTTACTAATAGAAGGACTAACATCATAGATAAAGGTTTTGATGTCATCCTCTGCTGGTAAGTCATTGAAGACTATCCATGTTATAGGGATCCTGAGGTTTTGGAGGGCATAGCCTTTTTAGAGGAAACTGGCCACCTTTTTACTCCCAAACCAACTACCTCTTAACATTTACAACATTTTATCAAATGATGTAGATGAGTGAGTGAGTAGGATACTTACCTGTCACCTTAATGCCATGCTGCAAGTGTCAAAGGTCATAGGTGCTACTGATGGTCATTATTATTCCTCCTCTGCTGTCTGCTGATAGTTTCTTGACTGTAGATCTGATGCTGGTGCTGCTGCTATACAGAGGGAGTAGGAGTGTGTGTGAAGGCAGGGATTATGGTAATGGATGAGGTGATGCTGTGGAAAACATAATCTTCTCTTGAATTGAAGTAGTGAAGTGATACAAAACATTGGAATTTATGGAGGGATGCATGGTAAGGAGTGGGGGAGATGAACATATGTGAGGCAGGCCCCCCTTTGGATCTTCTCTTTTCTCCTTGATTATCTTTCTCATCCTCTTGCAAACAACAACTATGTTTTTTCTTTTTCTTTTATTATTGTATTTTATTGAAAAACACCTAGGCTGCCTTAGAGAGGTTTTCACCTTAGGTATCTGCCCTGGGCACTTCAAGGAAGGTTTTCGTCCAGGGATCTTCTTTTTCTTTCCTTTTCTTCTCATCCTCGGGCCACCTCATGGAGGTTTTCGACCCAAAGATGGGACTCAGGTGCCTCATGGAGGTTTTCACCTGAATCCTTATTCTGTTTTTCTATCTTTTTCAGTGACCCGATGAGGGAGGAGCTGAAAATTGCTCCACCATCATCACTGTCTTATTGATGCTGTCAATGAACTCTTGTTTAGATGAAGGCCTCTTGTATAATTTCAATCTGTTCCCATTAATTAGTAATGGAATGGCGTCTTCATCTATAATCCTGATTCACACTGAACCATTGTCATGGCATCTTTCCACCACATATGGTCTGAGCCATCTTGTTCTTAGCTTGCCTTTCAAGTCCTTGTACCTTGAATCATATAATAGTGCCCAATCTCCTTCTTGAAATAGCTTCTCCTTGATATTCTTGTCATGCAAAATCTTCCTCTGGAGCTAAATTATGGAGGGCCTGCATTTTGAATTCATCTAGGCCGTTCAGATGGAAAAATCTTTCTTCTTGTGCATCACTGAGATCTAGATCTGGTTGGGCTACCATCCTCAATGTTTTATATTCAAATTCAATGGACAACAAAGCCTTTTTCCCATAGACTAACTCATAGGGTGTAAACTCAATGGTGGTCTTCCATGTTGTATTATAGGCCCAGGTGGCCTCAACTAGTCTCTTAGCCCAATCGTTTCTGTTGTTGTTCACTACCTTGGTTAGGATGTTCTCCAGTGCTCTGTTGGTCACCTCCACTTGCCCATTAGCTTGTGGATGATAAGGAGTGGAGGTCCTATGTTTTATCTTGTGATGCTTGAGCAGTTCTTCGATCATGTTGTAGGTGAACTGACTGCCTTGGTCTGGTACCCAAATTTGTAGAATATGTTCTCCCTTAAGAACTCAGCCACCTTTTCTTCTGTTGCTGCCTTGATTGCTTTGGTTTCTGCCCACTTAATCAAGTAATCGGTGCATAAAATGATGTGTTGTTTTTCTTGGAAGGAGGGTTGATAGGCCCAATGAAGTCAATGCCCCACTTGTCGAATGGCTCGAAAGTCACTTGAGGCTGCAGGGGCATTTCATCCCTTGGAGTAGGCTTTCCCATTCTCTGGTACCGATCACACTGACTAACATACTTCTTCACATCCTCATGAAGAGTAGGCCAATAATAGCCTGCTTGCAACACCTTGAATGTTGTCCTTTTTGCTGCAAAGTGACATCCACAAGGCCCATCATGACAGGTCAAAAGGATGTCAAATACCTCCTTTTCCCTCACACATCTTCTCAAGATTTGATCTGGACCAAGTTTGAACAAATTCACCCCAATCCAGGTGAAGGGGGCACTCTTCCTGATTATCTTTCTCTTCTCTCTTGAGGGTAGGTTTGGTGGGAACTATGCTGACACCAAATACTTTGCTATATCACTAAACCATGGGGAGAGCACTGAAATAGCAAACAAATGCTCATCTGGGAACTGATAATCCACCATTCCTTCTTCACCTGCAGGCAGATTCATTCTAGACAGAAAGTCAACAACAACATTTTCTTTACCAGGCCTATCAACAATAGTTAAATCAAACTCCTGCAATAAGAGTAACCATCTTATGATTCTATCATTTACATATGGTTTGTTCATTAAATATTTAATTGCAGCATGATCAATATGCACGAATGTGAGATAGCCTGTAATGTAATGCCTAAACTTGTTCAATGAATGCACGATAGCTAGGAGTTCTTTTTCTATCACAGTATAGTTTAGCTTGGCCTTTGACACTTTTTTACTAATAAAATAGATGGCATAAGGCAATTTCTCTTCTACCTGTCCTAAGGCTGCTCCTATGGCTTTATGTGAAGAATCAGCATGAATGTGAAAAGGGAGGGCCCAGTTTGGGCCTCTAAGGATTGGCGCAGTGGTTACCTTACCCTTTAAAATGTCCAAGGCCTCTTGACAACTCTTTTACCATATAAATTCAGAATCTTTGGCCAATAAACCAAACAAAGGAGAGGATAGTTTGCTGAAGTCTTTTATGAATCTTCTGTAATATCTAGCTAGCCCTAAGAAACTCCTAACATCTTTTCGCTTTTGTGGAGGTGGGACCCTTTGGATGATGGCTACCTTGTTTGGGTCCACCTGTAGTCCTTGCTGAGATATGGAATGACCTAGCACAGTCCCTTCAGTCATTAAGAATTCACATTTTTCTAGACTGAGGGACAGGTTCATCTTAATGCATTTGCATAATAATTTGCCTAAGTTAGTCAAGGCCTCTTGGAAATCACAACCATAAGGTATAAAATCATCCATGTAGATCTACACAGTGTCATGAACTAATTCAACAAAAATACTTAGGACTGCTCTTTGGAAAGTGGCAGGAGCATTGCACAGGCTGAAAGGAAGGACCCTATAGGAAAAAGTACCCCATGGATAGGTGAAGGTGGTCTTATCATGGTCTTCTAGGTATATTTGGATTTGGTTGTACCCACTAAATCCATCTAGGAATGAAAAAAATTTCTTCCCTGCTAGGCCATCTAGCACTTGGTCAATGAAGGGTAATGGAAAGTGATCCTTCTTTGTGGCCTTGTTCAATTCCCTATAATCGACACAAATCCTCCACTTCCCATTTTTCTTGGGCACTAACACTAAAGGAGAGACCCACTCACTATTAGAGATATGGTAAATGAACCTTGCATCTGACAATTTTTACAGTTCTTCTTTGACTATGTCTTTGAGGGCTGGATTCATTCTCCTTTGTGGTTGCCTGTTTGGCTTGAAACCTTCCTTGCTGTATATGTGGTGAGTACACACCAAGGGGTGCACTCCCTTCATTTCCTTGTAGTTCCAAGCAAAGGCTTCTAGGTTCTCCCTCAACAAGTTGCATAACTATTCCTCCTTTGAAGTAGAGAGAGATGGATTAATCTTCAAGGTTTTCTCTAGCCCAAATTCTATGGTCTTTACTTGGAGTGGGTTGGAATCTGCCAAGCATAAGTCAATTTGATGGCTATTCATTGTTTCTTTTACTTCTTCTTCTAGGGGTAATGAACCAGGAGTTGGACTTTGGAGTAGGTGTTCAATTAAATCATCCTCATCTTGCTGTCCTCCTCCTATGATGGCTTCCAAAGTATACAGTTTGGTAGAATAAAGCTCATCTTCTTCCTCCTCCTCGAACCATAAGGGTAAGTCCTATTCTAGGGAGGGTTGAGCAGGAGGGTATAGGACTAATTGTTTGGACATATGCCCATTCTTAATGTCCATATTCCCAGCTCTGCAGTTAATGTAGGCATTAGCTATGGCCAACCATGGCCTCCCAAGGATGAGAGTGTAACCAGTTAGCTTAGCCTTAGGTTGGAGAACTAGGAAATCTGCTGGGTACTCCCGGGAATCAATGGAGACCATCACATCCTCCACAATTCCTTCAAGGGTGATTGTGGAACAGTCTACAAGTTGTAGCACTGTTGTGTCCTTCCTTAATGACCCTCAGAGGTTAAGCTTGAGCATGGTGTCCTTTTTCATCACATTAATGGAAAAACCAAGATCATTTAGAGTGTGTGGGACAATGGTGCCATTGATTTGGACATTAACTACTGGGCTTCCAATGTCTAAGTATTTTGGAAATATTGCTTGCCCCAACATTAAGTTAGATAACTGCCCAATGGAATTAATGGTAGGGGCGTCCATTTTTCTTCTTACTGGATGCTTAAGGCACTTCTCCTCAATCAATTTATTGTAAATAGGCACATCTTTGATTTCCTGGAGAAGGGGTATCTTTACACATAGATTTTCTAATTCTCCCAGACGTTCAGTTTCTTCTAGGGTAGGTTGGTGTGGTTGGGCTAATCTTTTAGGGAAGGGTGGATTTGCTTTAAGGTTTCTTTCCTTTTTTTCTTCCTCAACCTCGTTATGTGGAGAGGGAGGTTGGTTATCTGGGAGAATTCTCCCAGATCTCAGGTTGATCTCTTGAATTTCAACATCATAAGCTGGGTATGATGTCTCTCCACCGTATGTTTGTTGTGCCTGCCTATTGTTTGGGTTTGGATTTGGCTAGGCAGGCATCTGGGGTTGCCTAGGTGGAGCAGAGTGCAATAGTTGCGATTGGGCAGGTGATGGAGGCAATAGAGTTGGAACATTATTGAATTGGGGCCTCCACCCCTGGGGTGGGGTATTCCACTAATGTTGTGGTTGATTGTAAGGTTGAAATGATTGGTTGGGTGCCTGGGAATGATATTGAGATGCATAGGACCAAGGAGGGGGTGTAGACTAGGAAGGATTGGTAGGGGGTCCCCAAGAAGGTGTAACTGTGTTTTGGTTGGGGTTGTAATATGCATGGGATGATCCTTGCATACCCTGCTAGAATGGACTAGGCCTAGGAGGTCTCCTCTGGGGTATGTAGCAAGGCTTCTCATTGACCCCTTCAGCTCCTTGGTATACAAATTTGAGTCCAGGTAATGAAGGGCACTTGTTTGTGGAGTGGTTTTCTTCACAAACTGAGCAAACCTCAATACAATTTAATGGGCATTCATTGCTAGGATGCCTTCTAGTGCACCTAGGACAGAAGATGGCCAAGGCTCTCTCTGCTTCCTCTTGCTTTCTTCTGATATTCATGCTATCCAATTGTAAGGCAAGGGTTTGCAACATCTCACTTTTGAAGTCCTCCAACATATTTCCAATTTCACCCTTTATGGATGAGTTGGAGGACGATGCTCTGGCCATAGGTTGACTACTTCTACCCTTGTTTTTGGTTGCCCTATAATGGTTTCTAAAGACAATCTTGATGTCCTCATAGGGTAGTTGGTAGATATCTTCTCCTGATAACGTATGTAAGGTGTCTAGGATATCCTCCCTTATTCCTCTAAGTAAGACCAAATTCAGTGACTCAGGGTTAAGTGTGCACTTGGCCCTTTTGTAACTAAGATGGAATATTTCTTAATAGTCTTCTAGGGATTCATCATGGCCTATGGTCATCCTGAAAATTTCATCCTTGGTGTCCTTTGACCTACAGTAGTCCCTATAGTTGTTGTTAAAGGTCTGCTGCATCTGAGCCCAAGTTGTTATGATATCTCCAGGTAAACCCATGAACCAATGTGTTAAGTCCCTATAATACTAGTGATTCCCCCATTACTATTGTCATTGTATCCCTTATTGTTATTATTGTGCCCCTATTGTCCCCATATTGTTATTAGTATGCCCCATAGAAACCCACTATTGTTAATTTTGTGCCCTTATGTTATTACTATTATGCCGGCTTGATTGTATTATGACCCCTTAGACTCATATATATAGAAGGGAGGTTTGGTCATTTGTATCATCTATGAATTATTCATTTGGGTAATGTAAAGGAGGTTTCCCCCTTGAAGAGGCTGAATTCTAAGGCATTGATCTATATTTTCTATCTCTTGGTAAGCTGGTTTCCTAACATTTGGTATCAGAGCTTTGGATTCTAGGGTTTTGCTGCTCCAAACAGGTCATCGTGGAATTTTCAATATAACTTTTTTCCTACAACGTTTTAGAAGCTACCAAAAAAACCCATTTGCACCTAAATCGTTCTGAAAGTCAGGTCTGAATTTTAGAGCTTTTATCTATATTACGGAGATATGATCTGAGGAAGTTAGGGTTTTTGCAGACTCCCGAATTACATTCCAAATAGGTGACCTAGGGAAAGTCGTCATAACTTTTGTTTTGAGCATTAGAGTGAAATTTCATCAGAAGTTTTAGAAAGAGGACAACCTTTAGTTTGATGTGTATCAGGTTTAGGTACTAAGGTCGAAATAATGACACGTGGCATGTCGTACAAGTTCGCTCTACGGAACTAGTTTATAATCAAGTTACCGTGGGAGATTTGGCATAACTTTTCCTTGGAGAATACAATCTTGATCAAACTTGTGAGGTTAGAAAGAGGACTCAGAGGGCTACCGTAGGATGCAATTTCAGATATTCGAGATCCGCAGTTATAGAGATACAAGAGATTCAATATCGAGCTCTTACAATGTGAAAATAAAGGTGTGTAGTTTTTTTTTTTTTAAATTTTGCATAAGATTGGTTTGAAAAATTAGTTTGAAGGAATTCAAAGGGAATAGTGAAAAATTATTAGCATTAATTAATGCCCCAGAGAAAGAAAATGGAAACACCTAGTAAGCAACCTGAAAGCTCTAGCATGACTCGTGAAGAAGAGGAAGAAATGCAACATGATATATCGAAATTACAAGACCAAGTACAACACATTTCATTCTCTCTAAAGGTAAATGAAGCCAAGATGAATGGCATGGAAGCTAACATGAATGGCATGAAAGTTAAGATGGAAGCTAAGATGGATGGTATGGAAGCTAAGATGGATGGCATGGACGATAAGATGGAAGAATTGAAGATAAATTTGAATCAGTTGCTACAAGAAATGGTCACTAATGGTGAAAGGGTAGTAAAGGAAACTCATGATGAGAACAAAAGAAATGTTAATAATGATTTCATAAACTCTAATGTTGGATTGAAGACCCACCATGTTCCAAAAATTAATATGAGGAAGTTCGATGGCAAGGATCCGGAACATGGATACTACAGATGGAGCAATTTTTTGATCTCCATAATGTGAAAAACACACAAAAGGTATGTATTGAAACTTTATATTTGGAACCAAATCAGTTTGTATGGTAT
>APFE031091343.1:0-10160 GCA_000404065.3 Pinus taeda | reverse complement strand
AACTGAAATAAGCAGAGAGAAAATAACAGTAAACTGCAAATAAAGACTGTATACCTCCAGATCTTAAAAATGACGCAGATAGGGCAACCGGAAACCTTTTCGCGTGAAACGAAAGGGGTTCCTCACTGGAACAGATGCTCCGAACACAACAGAGTAGTCCTCTCGGCCCGAAAACAGTCAGAAACAGTAGATCTAGGAAACGACAGCCGCATGCAGTTCTACCGGCTTCAGATTTGGATCACCAACGGACGTGGCCCTCAAATAGCTTTGATACCATGTAGGAATTTACAGGGTAAGTTCCTCAGACAGAACACCGAAAGGACACCACTCACAAATAGATCACAGATCAATACACCAGTATTTTGACGTGGTTAAAACCCTCAGAGAGGGAAACAGTCCACGGCCTGCGCCAACGTGGCTACTACAGGCAATTTATTAATAAAAGAATGAAAATTTACATAAGCTTCTCTCATGCACGGTGAACCTACAAATGACCCTCCATGCGCTTTAAATAGAATTCATGGACCAATCGGGTGTCAAGCCACGGATCAAGTGTCGGTAATACCGAGGAGAGAATGAACCGTCGGATCACTACATATCGTGACCGTCGGTTTGTAAGTTACAAAATGTACAACGGTAAAGAAACACACTTTACCTAACTCTATACCTAACTCTATACTAGACCAAGTTGAACTTAACTATTTCCTATGTGTCGGAATATCCTAACAAGGATGACAAGTACTTCGAACTTAAGCTAAGTTTATCAAGATTCTACCACCTTGATTTTTGAGCCTTTTTACCATGCCAGTGGTACTTTTTACGGAGTTCATCTAATTTGGATTACATCTTTGGGACATCCTCTAATCCAGGTGGATCTTGGTGGCCACCTGCCAAGCCCACCTAGACCCCCACCATTGTTTCTCTTAGCATTTTCAGTTTCCTTAATTGTAGCACAACTCACTATTTTTAGCAGTTTTTCAGGTCCTGAACTTCTAGAGCTGTTTTGAGGCCCTAAACGATGTTTTTTAGGAAATTTGGAGGCATTTCCCTTCCCAAATTGGTATTGCTTGGATAGATCTTTCTAACGAGCTATTGTATGCATCAAACGGAGATCATATGCCAAAGTTACAACCCTAGGAAGTTTTTGTACCAATTTACCCAAACGGGGCCCATAGTTTGGCGTTTCATTTTCTAGGGTTAGGTTTTGGAATGTTAAGGGTTTTCCATTATTTCTCAACAATAAATAGGCCTTCGAGCCTCATTGTAACACAGTTCAAAGGCATGTGGCCACCACATCTCTTCTCAGAGATAAGCTACCATCGCCTTAGCTAGTTTATTTCCATTACTATTTGTAAGCATATTTTAGTATTTTACATTAATGAAATGAAGTATTATTTACACTGCATATCTGTGTTTATGGTTATCTTTGTAATTTGTTGCGTTCTTGTTTAAGTCCATATCAATGGTATCAGAGCGGTCTTCTTTTTCTCTGTTTTTCTTTGCATGTCCCCAACGAGGTCGAGATATAACGAGTTAGGGCTTCAACTGGTCGAACCTTTGCAAGACCAACCTTGCAAATCCTGATGGCCTCCCATGGCGAATGAGAAGAAAGATGAGGGGGTAGGAGATATTATCAAAATATTGCTCGAAGAAGCCCTCGAGCGACAATTGAATGTGATGATGGACAGCTTTGCCCAAATCCTTCAGCAGCTACCCAGAAGCGACGCATCAGCTTCCAGCAGCTACTTTGGAAATGCCACGCCCTTCAAGGTACAAGTTAATTTTGAAATCTCCATATTTGAGGGTCAGATAGACGCAGATGTTGTAGATAAATGGTTAAATCTGCTAGAGGGTTATTTTTCTATTCATGAATTCTCGAGTCAAGAAAAGATTGTTTTTTCTCTTCTCAAAGCAACTCCCCACATCAAGGACTGGTGGGAAACCTACTGCGAGCAAAAGGATGAAAGTACTGGCTCACTATTTTCAGCCGCACCCACCTGGAATTCATTCCAGGATGCCATCAAGAAGCAGTACTACCCTGACGGAAGATATGAGGATGAATGCATAAAGTGGACCATGCTGCAGCAAGGAAGGTACCAAGACGTGCCGAAGTTCAGCAATCTTTTCCATACCCTTCACACAAAGTTGGATATCAAGGATTCGGAGCAGCAATACCGTGGCTGCCTGCACAAGTACATCCAGGAAGAAATAGAATTCCTGAACATGTCCTCGCTCGGCATAGATACCGATATACCATCAAGGTCGAGCAGAAATTTAAACAAAAGAAGCGAGACTTTGGATCTGCGAATCCAAAGCAAGGCAAAGGTGCCCCTAAACCAAAGAACAAAGGACAAATCCAAGGTGAGGCAGCCCAAGACAACCTGCCAAAGCTGCAACGAAAGAACAATGCCGCGAAGCCAGAAAAGGACACGAGAAAATGGTGCGAGTTCCATAAGAGCTCCACTCACAACATAAGTGAGTGTCGGGCCAAGCAGTCCCTGGTGGCTGAGCTAAAGGTTTTAGAATCAGATGCATGTTTTGACTCTGAGTCAGAACCCGACAAGGGGAATGACAAAGGGAAGCAGATCATTGATGCGAACCCCAACGCCACTGTTGCCACTGCCAAGATCCAAAAAAATGAACCCGAAGATCCAGAGGAGGAGGAGTGTCTCTTCCACTCCCAAATGTGGGTAAAGGGCTCCCCGCTATAGTTCATTGTTGATAGCGGGAGCCAAAAGAACCTCATTTCGGTAGAGGTCGTGAAGCAGTTGGCCTTACCGACCACAGCACATCCACAACCGTACACCATCAGGTGCCTTCATCAAGGACGAGATCTTTGCGTGAGCCAGCAATGTCACCTTCCATACAATATGAAGCCCTTCATGGATGAGGTATTGTGTGACATTGCTCCCATTGAAGTTTGTGATGTATATTAGGACAACCATACTTGTGGAAGCAACATGATATGTATGAATCAAGGCCTCGTGTTGTTATTATTACGTTGGGAAATAAGTTGTACAGGATACCAGAGGTAGCATCGCCTACCATCGTCTCTTTGATTACTATAAAACAATGCAGTAAGCTCATTTCCAAAATTGAGAAATTTGTTTTCCTGATGATACGCCCTCAAGGAAACAAGAAGACAGTGGCCATGGCCTTCAGACAGGGCCCCTCCACACGACAACTACAGATGGACAAGGTCGTGGAGGAGTACGAGGACATCTTCACCTCCCCCGCAGGGGTTCCTCTGCACTGTCAGGTCAAGCACTCCATCAATTTGACCCCAGGTGCGCCGCTACCCAATGGACCAATTTATCGGTTCTCCGTTCTGGAGAACGATGAAATCAAAAGGCAGATTTAGGAGCTCATGTAGAAAGGTCACATCCATCCGAGTTCATCGTCTTGTGGGAGCCCGATCGTGTTGGTATAGAAGAAGGATGGGACTTATAGACTCTGTATTGACTATCGAGCACTAAACAAGATCATTGTCCGTAATGGGTACCTGATCCCGTAGATTGATGACCTCCTGGACCAACTAAAGGGGGTGAAATATTTCGGCAAGATCGATCTGAATTCAGGATATCACCAGGTACCAATTAAACCCTCTGATGTGTGGAAGACTGCCTTCAAAGCCAAGGAGGGCCTTTTCGAATGGTTGGTTATGCCTTTCGAATTGACGAATGCTCCTGCAACCTTCATGAGGCTAATGGATGACATCATGCGGCCATTCACCAACTCATTTGTAGTGGTATACTTGGATGACATTCTGATCTTCAGCCAAAGTTGGGAAGAGCACCTCCACCACATCCGACAGGTTCTCCAAACACTACAACAACACAAGTTATGTGCCAATTTGGAGAAACGCACTTTTGTCATGATCCAGGTTCAGTATCTGGGATACATTATTGATGAACAGTGGGTGCATGTGTATCCAACCAAGATCCAAGTCATTTAGGATTGGCCATCTCCAACCACTTTGACAGAGCTCCAGATCTTTCTAGGTCTTGCCAACTTCTACCGCAGGTTCGTGTTGGGGTTTTCTCATATCACTTGGCCCTTGAGTCAAGTCACCAAGGAAGGATTGAAAGCAAAATTCTTTTGGTTTGAATCTCAATAGAAGGCATTCATAGAGTTGAAAGATCACCTCTGCACAACATCAGTGCTCGCATTCCTAGATTTACAACAACCATTTGAGGTTGAGACAGATGCCTTTGACTATGCTATTGGGGCAGTCCTTACTCAACATGGGCATCCAGTGGCATATCACAGTGAAATACTTTCAGACACAGTCCGAAAGTATCCCACTTATGATAAAGAGATGTATTCCATTGTGCAGGCCTGCCGACAATGGAAGCATTGCATTTTGGGGAAGGAAATGGTCATCCACATAGACCACCGACCCTGCAATTCATACAGACCCAAGGGAAATTGTAGAATGATCGCCATCATAAGTGGTCTACATACCTACAACAGTTCCACTTGAATATCAAGTATAAGAAGTGTAGCACCAATAATGTTGCAGATTGTCTCAGTCAACCACTGATCGTGGCGTTAACCACCATGCTCAACTCCTGTGGGCACGAGACTTATGATTGGCCACTTCTCTACAAAAGCGACCCAGAATTTGGCCACACATACCAGACACTCTTGGAGGGTCGGCATGTTCCAGATTTTCACCTCTAGGATGCCCTGTTATGCCACTGGGTCACCTTTTGTGTTCCTTCAAGTGAGCGTGCCAAGATGATTTGGGAAGCACACTATAGTCGGCTGCTGGGCATTTCGGGGTCGAGAAAATGGTGGCAGTAGTGCAAAAGTATTTCTATGGCTGAGTTCTTTGACAGATGTTGGAAGTACATCAGATCATGTACTGCCTGTGCCTTGCCTAAACCACCATCAAGAAGCAGGCATCTATGCCCCCTTATCTACCGTGCCTTAGTCAACCTTGGGAATCCATCTCCATGGATTACATGTCAGACCTTCCTTCCACTAAGCATGGAAATGACTGTGTTTTTGTGGTCGTCAACAAGTTCTCGAAGATGGCCATTATGGCGGCCTGCAAGAAGAATATCACAATGAAAGCCACTACTAAACTCTTCTTTGAACGAGTGTGGGTGCACTTTCGGATCCCACGGTCTATCATCTCAGAGCGGGACAGTCGGTTCCTTAGTACATTTTGGTCCAGTCTCTGGTCAATGCTGGACACCAAACTCACTAAGTCCACAACCTTCCATCCTCAAATTGATGGCCAGACAGAGGTTGTCAATAGGATGATTGTGCACCTTCTGCGTATGTACAACTCAAAGCATCCATGCACATGGGACGAGAGCCTCCCCTATGTTCAGCACAGCTACAACTGAGCTCTTCACAGCTCAATTGGCCACAACCCTTTTCAGGTGGGCTTGGGATTCTAGCCACTATGCCCCATTGATGTGGCCATGCCACTTGCAGCTACTCACATAGATTCGGCTCATGTCTAGTTCGAAACATACATGGAAACCAGCTTCATTGAGCACATCCAACATATTCGCCAGCAAGTCCATGAAATTCTGGAGAAATCAAATGCCAAGTACAAGCAGCGACATGATCAACATCGGGTGCCACACAAGTTTCAGGTGGGCGACAAAGTCTGGTTTCATTCGCAAAAGGAACACCTTACTGGAGCCTATCAGAAACTAAGACCACTTCGATATGGTCCTTACACCATTATTAAGGCTATGGGAGACAATGCATTTGAGCTCAACATTCCCCCATTCCTTGGCCTGCACCCAGTGTTCAATGTGGACCGCCTTCAGCCATACTTTCCACCATTGCTAGACACATCCGACATTGCATAACAGCTCACACCCACATAATTAAATCCAGATTGCATGGAACAAGATGCAACTGATCGGATCATGGACACACAGATCAAGAACACTCGCCAGAATATCCAACTATATCGAGTTGTCAAAGCAGGCCAACTCGTTCACCAGGGCAAGTGGCTCAACAGGGAGCAAGTTCAGCAAAAGTTTCCTCATCTCATGGAGGAACTCAACGCAATGGGGACCATTGCTTCCTAAGGGGGGAGGAATGATCCAGGTGGATATTGGTGGCCACCTGCCAAGTCCACTTGGACCCCCAACATTGTTTCTCTCAGCGTTTTCAGTTTCCTTAATTGTAGCACAATTTACTATTTTTAGCAGTTTTTCAGGTCCTGAACTTCCGAAGCCATTTTGAGGCCCTAAACGACGTTTTTTGGGAAATCTGGGGGATATATAAGTCCATGGACCAATGTTGCCCTTCCCAAAGTGGTAGTGCTCAGATAGAACTTTCTAACGAGCTATTGTACGTGTCAAATGGAGATCGTATGCCAAAGTTACGACCCCGAGAAGTTGATGTACCAATTTACCCAAACGGGGCCCATAGTTTGGCATTTCATCTTCTAGGGTTAGTTTTTGGAATGTTAAGGGTTTTCCATTGTTTCTGAACAATAAGTAGGCCTACGAGCCTCATTGTAACATAGTTCAGAGGCATGTAGCCACCACATCTCTTCTCATAGATAAGCTGCCATCGCCCTAGCTGGTTTATTTCCATTACTATTTGTAAACATATTTCAGTATTTTACATTAATGAAATGAAGTATTATTTCCACTGCATATCTGTGTTTATGGTTATCTATGTAATTTGTTGCGTTCCTGTTGAAGTCTAGATCAAAACTTTTGAAAATGTTTTCAGAGATGAGATTGGATTGAGAGCCACTACCAAAAAGAGTATAAATTATGTTTTGAGATTACCCTTAAGTGTAAAAGTTCTATCCTCTTCTTTTCATTTGGAGTTTCATTATGTAAATTTGAAGTACTAGTGCTAGCAATGGAGTCCTTATATTTTATCCCCATGGTTTTGATTTTAGTTTCATCACCCGAATCGGATCCCAAATCCTGTTGAATGGTTGCATCTATCTTTTGTTTTCCCTTATTGTTGAATTTCTTTAGTTTCATCTGAGGATGAAGCTTCCAACAATAAGCTTCATGGTCACCCTCCTTGGAACAATGATTGCATGTTAGTTTCTATCCTTCATTCTTAATGGCTACATTTTTCTTTCGTTTCCCTTTAAAACTCTTTCCTTTGTATCCACTTTTAAAAGGCTTCTTCTTTCCATCTTGTGGAATTTTTTTCCCTCTTGAATCAAGATGTGTGGCCTGCACACAAACCTCATCTAAACTGGTAGGATTAAACATAAGTATAGTATGCCTCAAATGGCTATATAAACCCCCAATATACTTCAACAAAGTGTTTTATGACTGCAAATCTACACCTAATATCAAAGACCTTATTCTAAACTCTTGGGTGTAACTTTGCACAGTTTGACCCTTTAGTTGTCTAAAATTATGCCAATCCATTATGGATTTTTGCATATATTCTAGAGGGTAAAATTGTCTTTTAATTGCAGCAATAAAATTAGGCCAAGAGATTGAAATCTTACCATGTTTTTTCATCTCATCTTGTGTCTTGGCTTCCCACCATATAAATTTTGCACCCTTCAGTCTCAAGGAAGCTAGCTGAATCTTTGTGTCATCATCTTGAAGGTTTTGAATCCTGTAGTAGACCTCAAGTTGAAGAACCCAATTTTCAAGATTTTATTTATTCACTTCACCATTATACATTGGCAATTCGAATTTTACATCTAGTTTCAATACAGGAGTTTTACCATGTTCCTTTGAGGTATGTGCATGAGTTTGATTAAGGGTTGTAGTAGTGGAAGAGGATGAATATAAAGGTGAAGATGGTGATGAGGATGATGGTCGAGAAGATGGCAGTTTATCACCATTTCCATTACATCCTCCTCCTAAAGAACCTTCTCCTTTTGGAGGCTTGGAGCTTTCACCCTGTAGTCTTGTATTCCTCTCTTCATAGATGACTTTCACCATCTCTATCATGTCAAAGAAAGCCTTCCTAAAAACCTTCTAGTTCTCTGACATATCTGTAGGTTCTCCTTCATGTGACATGCTTGTTGAAGCTTCAACTACAATTTAAGGTAGAAATGGTGGTGGAGATTGTGGCAATCTTGATCTCCTTATCCTAGTCCCAACTTCAAGACCTGCAACAACAAGCTTTCCTTCTCCTCTCTTGAGCTTCAACCTTGTAAGCATCACATTCACTTGCAAATAGTTAAATCCTCCTTGCACAAAGAAAACCAAGAGCTCTAACCAAACTTGATCTGAATGGGAAAGTTAAGTTTGTTGTGCTTAAATCTAATTCAGAATATAAACATAGTGCTTGAGGGTTTATGATATAAATTGTAAGTTAACCATGAGTTTTTATGTTCTTTTATGTGATTTTCACGAGAAAATTAACATAAATAAAACATTGGACAACAGCATGTAACAGACATAAATTTCACCATAAACAGTGACATATAAGCAGATGATGAAGGAGTTCACCCCTCCTAGGCTACATCTCCTGGTCCAGCTTCTAATGGCTTGGCCCTCTTTCATTTTACTGAAATTTGTGAATACATACATTTATAGTGCTCTAATGGCTCTAAAACATGTTCCAATGGCTTTAGAAGACCCAAAATTTCTTGTCTAGCCTCTTCCTTCTCCCAAATTGGTCAAAAAACTCAACAAGTTATGATTTCCCCAAGTTTTTGTGCTAATCGCACCACAAACTCCCCAAATTCCAACACCAGTCCTACAATTTCGCCCCGAATTCAACTAACAGAGTGTCGGTTTGGTGGAAATATGGTGGAATTCGTGGGGCTGTTAAAAAGTCCGCCAAGGCTTAAGGTCCGAAAAATGTGGTCATTTGGGGGGCCATGTGCCTGAGGCCAGGGCTAACCACCCGCCCCCGCCAACCAGGCCCACACTTTCTCTGCCCCCGATTTTTTTGACATGCCATATTTCTAGGGCTGGCCCCTCATGGCTGGCTCCTCTTTGTCTCCTCCGCACCTGTGGTTCTGTGCCAAGGGTCGTATGGTAATGCTTGTGGGGGGGCGAGGCAAAGCCCTGGCCCCTTACCCCAATACTTCCACCACATAAAATTTAAGTAGAGGTTGGGTCCTTTGGTTAACAAGGACCATGGTTATCTCGAGTGATTAGGGCACAATGTTGTTTATTGAGAGGTCACGGTATCAATCCCTAGAATTATGTTATGAAACTAGCTCACAAAAAGATAGAAAAGAGAGATAAACGCCTTAGAATTCAGCCTCTTCGAGGGGAAAACCTCCTTTACATTACACAAATGAACAATTCTTGGATGATACAAATGACAAGACCTCCATTCTATATATAGGAGTCTAAGGGGTCATAATATAATGAGAGCCGACATAACAATATAATAAGGGGGTTGTACTAATAACAATAAGGGGTTACACTAGTAGTATAGGGACCTAACATGCCCCTCTCCTTCAAAACATGTTGTCCTCAACGCTTGAGTAGTTCTTGATGCTTATGTATAAATTCTTGTCCTCCCATGTGGAATCTTCAGCGGGTAATTTCTTCCACTTGATGAGATACTCTGAAATTGATCGATTTCATAGTTGTCGGGTTCTTTTTTCTATGACTGCTCCAAGTTCCAATATGATTTTTCCTTCCTTGTCAAGTTCTGGCAATATTGTTTGAACTGGGATCTTCTGCAACTTTTGAATCAATGGCCACACTTCTTCGTCCTTCTTCCATTCATCCCTTGCTTTGTTTATCCAATCTAGTTGGATAATAGAAATAGCACAAAACAATGCTTCCATATCCTCATCCTTTCTTGAGAGTGCATCTGCAACAACATTTTGCTTCCCTTTTTCATAGATGATTTCAAAGTCATAACCCAACATAATTGTGACCCATTCTTTCTGTTCTTCTAAAGATAATCTTTGTTCTAAAAAGTGTAGGTTTTAGCCCCGTACAGAAATTACCTGCATACGAATTCTAAAACACAGAAAATAAATAATGCGAGAGCAGAACACATAAAACACATATACAAAGAGATTTTCCCCTGGATCCCAAAACCAGGACTACTAGCTTGATTTTTCATTATGTTCCTTTCAATGTTATAATACATATTTATACATGCCAAAGCATCCAATACTATGGACTGAAAACCATCGCGTCCAATACCATGGACCGAAAACCATCATGTCCAAAAAACATGTGCGAAAATCATGCACAAAACCATAGGTGGGTCCGCCC
>APFE031091340.1:0-10242 GCA_000404065.3 Pinus taeda | reverse complement strand
GCAACTTATCTTAAAATCTTGCAATAAACTTCTAGCAAATAAAGTGAGCCATACATTTAACATACTTACCCTATTAGGTATAGGGATGTTCAAAGTTAATAAGTATCTCGAGTAAACAAGGGCTATCAATAGAGAATGACAACTACAAAGATGTATCACTCGTTTTCTTTAACGACATTGTCTATTGATTTCTAGAATACTTTCTTTTGCTTATTTTATATTTAATTGTGTTTAACTATTTAACTATATATTTTAATATTTTTCATCAGAATTTAGTAGTTTGTCCTTTTTGGGATATGTTTTTTACCTATTTTATATTTAACTATAGATTTTATATTTTAGCTAGAATCGTGTAATTTGTCCTTTCTGGAATATTCTTTTTAATTATTTAATTATTTTATATTAGCTATAACCATATTTTACTTTTAGCTCTTTAACTAATTTATATTTAACTATAATTGTATTTTATTTTTAACTATTAAGTCTTTTATATTTAACTGCGACTATATATATATATATATTATATATAATATGATATATATTCTATATATATATTAGATATATATTATATATATTATATATAATATATAATATAATTGGTGTTTTTTGGGGCATGACTATTAATGCCAAATGTGCCTGCATTTTTAATTTAATATTTTCACTAATATCAAGATTTACATTGCGTTAATAACTTTTTCAATATTCTATTTTATATGGGTAAAGGTAGGTAAACAACATTAATGAAATCTTTCATGAATATCCAAATTTATTAATATATTACACCTATACCCAAATTAACAATAAAATTTCATGGATGTCCACATGAAATAATTTAAAATTATTTAGAACATGTACCTCTCTTTAAATTTAAATTATTTTGATTGGTTTACATATTATCACGTGGAAATTACGTGAACATTTCATGGGCACTTTTAGGCCAAAATTTCCTCTAGTGGGTTCTTGGTCCAAGTCATGCCTCCTCAGAACTAAACCTTCCATGAAAATAACTCTTTACACTGTGTCCTATAAAATTAAGAAGTAATCTATTCAAGATGCATTATGTTGTGAAGCCCATTGGATTTGATTATATTGAAGTTACCATCTAGTACCCAAGGAGCCTCCACGAATAAGTACTTGAGCCAATGGATATAGTTGAGGAATAAGGTTTTATCTCTAGGAAGTGTTGGTCCATTAGCATTATACAAGTAACATATATCCTCTCACCCAATAAGCTAGAATTTAACTATTAAGACCCTATATTTCATAGAAATTTATATGACTAAGACCTTTTGATAGCTCCAAAATATGGAAAGTATACCCACTTGCCCCTGAGTATCTATTATCATTGATTAGAAACCTCTAATCCTTTTGGAGGCGATCATCTCTATTGATTCAATTAAAGTTTTTTTTTCTTGAACCATTAAAAGACTTGGATTTTCCGATCTCCATTTAGCATTTAGGGGACATTTCTTACCTTTATAGTTATTACTCCTAATTTTTTTAGAGATAAATTTCATTCTTGCAAGTGGGGATCATTAGGGTGATAACCTTCATATGTTAACTTGATTTTGCGAGAGTTGAACAACATTACCTATAGTTTCTCTAAGATTTTATGGTTTCTCTTTATATTCTTTCTCTTTTCTTATTTATGTGGCTTAGGGGAATCTTTGAATGGTTGAGTCCGTTAGGGCTAGATATTTCCAAGATTTCTCTCTGCTCTTGTCCATGTGATTTGAGGAAATAATTGGTTATAATTTTGACTTGGTGTTCAAGAATGCAAATAGGATCATTTCCCTTCCAAGATTTTACAATACATAGTTTGTCTAGGGAATAAAGGTCCATATATTTGGACTCTTATTTCTTCTTGTCATCCTCTAGATATACCATACGAATTTATTGAAGAACTAGTTCCAAGATGTCTTTAGGGATCTTATGGATAGTTTTTGTTTTAAATTCAACTTCCAAGGAATTGAGTGAATCCTTCATTACTATATCTACGAGATCATGGTCAAAATGTGTCGCTATCAATGGTTAAATCCATCTATAGCATTAGGTATCCTTCTAGTGTATGGAGGCGAAAGGGGCTAAGGGAGCTCCAACGATATATGATAGGCTCGGTTAATCCCTTGGGGTCGTTGCTTTCCACCAAATCAGGTGTAGTGGCTACGGAAAGAAGAGGGAAATTCCTATAGAGATTTCCAAATTCTCGACAATGGTGACATATAAATGTGATCTCCTCATAATCTAGTTTTTCTTCAAAACATAATCATGGTAGTATATGCCAACTGATACAAGAAAGGGTTCTAATACGTTCATATAAATGCATATAAAGCATAAGGAATGTACCTATATGTTGAAAGTGTTTGATGCCACCACCAATTTAGGGGGTCTTCCCAATATTCTCCCAATTAGACCTCACACTTTTTGGAGCAAGAGCCCCATCCAAGAAAGAGACCCGACTGCCATATCCTTAATGATTTTCCTTGGCTACAATAATCAACACAAGGGAGAGCACATATACTTTTGAGATAAACAAGTATGTTAGCCTTGTCATGTATTCAAATGGAAAGTGTTTCAAGGTTCTTTGACGAATGGGAAGAGAAAGTGAGTCTTTAAGAGAACAATTATAGTGTTATCCTAATAAAGAGACACACATATATTTGAAAGAATTGTTAGTTATATTACAAAATAATTCACAAAGAAATGACAATTATGAAAAAAGAGACGCATAATTCAAAGATGCATACCAAAGCCAACGAAATAGTTCATTTTCATTAGTATGTAGAAACATACTCATACACCACAAACAATGAAAAAATAGTCTTACAATCATTCATGACATATCCATGAAAGTGCACCAACTCTAAGAGAGCATCAAATTATAAAGTGAAAGTCCCAAGATACACCATTATAATAATACAACAATAGTTTCATTAGTGGAACATTAAGCCACTACTTGCTTCTCAAAAGACTAATCTTCTCTCCTATGCCTAGCTTGAGAAGCCAAGGAGAAAAAGCCTTTCCTTAAGCTATGAGGGTGTATATATAACAGATGAGGTGACTCTTGAGCTTCCCTCATGAATCTTGAGCTCACATGTGACTTTTCAAATTCCTATGAGACCTTTGAGCTCCTACATGACTTTCCACATTCTATTTATGACCTTTGGGATTCCACGCATTTTACATTTTCTCATTTTTAAAAAATATAATACTACAATTCCACAAATATGTGGCAATGACAACATGCGACTTTATGGTGACACTTTGATAATCCATGACTTGGTGATGGTGACATGGAACATCATTGTAGAGTATCAATGTCAAGTTTTTCCTCTTGTTACTATCTTCACATCTTCATGATAGGTATTGCATGTTCTTCATCTTCATCATCCAAGCTGTCGGTTATGATATGGAGTCCTCTTGTGATATTGAATTTCATTCTTCTATCACGATCTAGTGTACCTTTATCTCTTTTCTTGATGATAATTTACGTCTTCATCTACAGAAGTGTCATCTTGCATCATCTCCTTGAACCAACCATCATTCCTAATTATAATGAGCCTTCTGAATCCATTGCAAGGGTTTATAGAAGCATGTGAAGGCTTCTAAAGGTCGAGATGTGACACGGAAGTTTGAGGCAGCCTAGTGCCATCCGTGGAGGAAGGCTTATATCGGGGATGCAGTGTTCATTTTGAGAAAATGAACAGTCTATTGTTGATGTCTCATATGTACTCGACATAGCAGAATAGGTTTTAGAGACGGTTGAATAATTTTGAAGAAGTTTGTGCCATCAAGAAGCTCATGGAATCTTAGTGCACCAATTGAAGGAATCAAGTCTAAGGGATCTTAGATCTCTTTGCATAATAATGACAGCCATGAGAGGGATATAGATGGTTTTCTAATCCCATTGGTTCAGTCAATAACCATTGGAGTCGAGTGTGGAATTTGTAAAAGAATTGAAGCCATAATCCCAAAGAGCCAAGTCAAATTGACAGAAGCTCAAGGAGACGTAGCCCATGAGATTCAAGTCAACTCCTAGATTAGATTTGTTGTTATGTGTTGATGCTTATTTGCTTAATTATATGGCTATTATGTGTGTCTAATATCAATAAAAACAAATCAACTTAAATCACTTAAACAATTAAAAACAAACGAAGACATACACATGTTTCAAGTACTTAATTCTGTAATTGTCAACATAAGCTAGATCATATATTTATAAGCTTTGGAGTGAGACGTTTTTGTAAGCATAACAAGTTGTTAAACCCTCATTTTAGATAAGGTGGTATCAGAGCAGGATGTTTGATTGACAGAGAAATCTCTCTTCTTGTTTGACTTGATAGGTGTTCAAATAGTCAAATTCTATTGTTTGATTGTTTGTAAACTGACTATTGTTTGAGTTTTCAAAGGTGAAGGGAAAGCTATTGATAAGATAAGTATAGGAGAGGACAAGAAGGAAGAAGGGCTGAAGGAATTCTCCTTACCCCAAGGACCTCAAGAAGCTTTGTGAATTTTGTTGAAGTGCTTTTGTTCATTTTGATAATGACAACTTCTACAAGTGAGTTTTCCAAATCCTCCACTTTCACAAGATTCTTTAATGAAGACGTAAAGAGAGATTTGTTCATCATGATGGATATGGGGAGAGAAATGAGTACCGAACTTCGAGAGAAGTTGAATTCCATGGAGGAAGAGAAGCAGTTGATTTCTGACAAATTCCAGGAAATGGAGACAAATTCATATTGTGAATATGGATCTAGAAAAGATGCATGAGTTGGAGACATAGCTCCTTGCCACCAAAGAAGCCTTAGTCAAGTATCAGCTTGAAGAAGAGGTAAGCAATTCATGTTTGTCTTCAATTTCCTCTAAGAATGTTTATGTTGGTGGTTTTGAAAAACATACAAGAGGCAAAGTGTCCAAGTTAATGTCCAAAATAGGGTATGAAGGAAAAGGATTGGGAAAACATGCACATGGTATTGTTGATCCAATAATGGTTGAGGAAAGACCTAACTATTTGGGTCTTGGCTATGGACAATCTTATGGAAAAAGTTTCAAAGCAGTCATGAAGGCAATTGAAACAGTTCCTAGAAGGAGTTTCATTTCACGTTCTCTACATCAAGTTTGTAAAGATTGTATTCTTGGGTAATGCAATTGTTTGAAACATCATTTGCAGGAAGAAGATGTACATAAACATACACTTGAACCAAAATTTTTTGAAATCTCTAAAAGCATTGAAGGGATTGATGGTTTTCCAAAGGGAGCTACTTCTTCATTTGATTCACCTCCTCATGAAGGTAATGAAGGTGAGAGAGAAAGTATAAATCTGATTTCAGTCACACTTCTTTCGATTATGCTAAGCATGATAAATTTCCACATAAACATTGGAAAATAATTGCATGTTCCTTTTGTGGTTTGCTTAACCATAGTGTTTCTAGATGTTGGAAGAAAATGGCCACATACAGGAAACTTTTTGAAGGAAAGAAGGCAAGAAGATAAAGGTCTATTGGACAAGGAAAATTATGATGTCAAGAAGATGAACATGTGTTGTACTTATTGCCATAAGCAAGGACATATTGCTGAAAGGTGTTGGACTTTGAATCCAACAATGCTTCCATGAAATTTGAAGAAAGTGGAGAAAGAGTAAGGTAAGAATGGAAAGGAAGTTTCCATAATCGATGTGATTAAGGATGATCCACTTGTTGATGTCGATGTGCACTTAAAGGAAACACCTTTGGTGTGGATTGGCAAGAAATGGTTAGAGTTCTTATCCAATTAAAGTTACATGTTTTGTTTTCATGTGAAAAGAAATGTGTCACATCTATTTGCATTTCTTTGATAATGGAATGCAAGTTGCAAGATGGAAAAGTTGAGAATGTAGACTTACTTTATTGCAGAAAATTATATTCATTTCAGCTTTGAAAGTACATATACATGTGATCGATTATCTTGTACTTATGATTGTGCTTAAGAGAAAGTTGAATAATCAAATACATTCATAAGGACAAAATGTATGAACACATGGATGTTAATGATTTCCTTGTATTTGAATATGTATCTAATTGACTTGATGGAAAGCTATCGACCATCATATTGTTTTGTTTCAACATGCATGTAATGTCAAGTCAACCTGGAAGAGTTGATTTGGTCTCCAAGATTGTAAAAGGGAGATAATGATGAAGTGTTTTATCTTTGTAAAAGAATCATTATAATTGTTTTTGTACATGCTTGACTTGAAGGGTCAAATGTTTGAAAATGCATTGTTTTTGTCACCTTGGGATTTAGTTGATAATTTGTATACAAGATATAAAGACATGATGATGATTCACATGATGTGAAATTTGTTTCTTTTGATGGAGCAAGAATTTATGTCATCAAGTTTTTTTCTTGTATTTTGACATCGTCTGATGAAGAATATTTGTAGCAGCAAAGGTCACCATGGAAGTGGTTTGGAAGCGATGTTCAACTACCTTCTGTAAATTCTGAATGAGTTCAAGGAAGACAATTCTTAACACGAGGACAAGCGTGTCCATGAAGGGAAGTGTCAACTACCTTCGAGATTTAATTCAAAGGCACCCGCCATGTAGGAAAGTGTATGAAGGCTCAAAGAAGAGGGTATTGTGCTCTCATCTACTATTCAGAATAGTGTATCAGTGTTTTGAGGTCCAAAAGATTCCCAATGGGGAGGAGTGATCAGATATTGATCCATCACTTTAATGATAGCTCAAAATTCAAAGTGTTCGAAAGAGTGTCAAACCTCAATGACCGGATAGATCTCATATTCCTCATTCTGACGCCATGAATAGTTCGAAAAATTGACATCGTCTGAAGAAGTTATTTCCATTTGAAAAGTTCAATAAACTACAATTTCCAAGCATAATTTATTTTTGGGAAATAATAAAAAAAAAAAGAATATTCCAAGGAATACTCCTTGGATATTCCCCAAAAATTCATTTTGGGTGACCAATGAGGAGCTGACACATGGCAAGCCGAGAGGCTGCCACGTGGCACTAGAATGGTCATGTAAAATTATGTTTGGGGTCCGGGGTCGAATCCGTGACCACCGACAAGACCTCAGCACGCGCTACCAACTCCGCTACAGTGGTTCTTAACAAACTACAGTCAAATGTTCTATTTAAGGTTTAATGGATTGCAGTTTGGGGGTGAGGACCACCAGCACTCGCCAAAAGTAGTCACATGTCCACCGATTGAAATTAACCACACACAGTTTGCGTGTTGACTACCAACAAATCGCCAACCCAACATTATCCCTAACTACCAGGTGCAGTACCGATCACATGTGTGCCAAATGCCAATAGTTAAGGTCAACCCCGATAGTTAAGCATGGCGCAGTGCTAGAAAAGGGCAGTTATGTCAAATTACTTACAATTAACTGCAGTTAGCCAGATTTAGTGGAGGATCACTAAGAGTTACTCATTAAATGCACTCGAGAAGTGATTTTTGACCTAAGAGAGTGAACCAAGAGGATAGCTAGGCTATTGAGGCCTTATGAATCCAATGGAATAGTCCAAAGAAGCTGAAGAATCCATCTTCAAGGAGATTTTCATCCAGGGAGATTTTGGAGCTCACGACCACGAGGGGTTGGAGGGAGTTGCGGGAGCTACCAGTATCCATTCTCAGCCAACCAACAGTCATTCCTAACTATAATGAGCCTTCTAAATCCATTGCAAGGGTTTACATAAGCATCTAAAGACTTCTAAAGGTTGATATTCTATAGGGAAGTTTGAGGTAACCCAGTGCCATCCGTGGAGGAAGGCTTAGATCAGGGATGCAGTGTTCATTCTGAACAAATGAACAGTCTATTGTTGATTCTTGATATGTGTTCAAGATAGTAGAATAGGTCTCAGAGATAGTTGAAGAATTCTGAAGGAGTTTATGCCATCAAGGAGCTCAGGGAGGCTTAGTGCACCCATTGAAGGAATCATGTCTAAGGGATCTTAGATCTGTTTGCAGAATGATGATAGCCATGACATAGATATAGATGGTTTTCTAAGCCCATTGGTTCAGTCAATAACCAATGTTGAACTTGTAAAAGAATTGAAGCCATAATCCCAAAGAGCCAAGTCAAATTGACAAAAGCTCAACGAGAGGTAGCCCACGATATTCGAGTGAACTCCTACATTAAATTTGTTGTTATGTGTTGATGCTAATTTGCTGAATTATATGGATGTCATGTGTGTCTAATGTCAGCCTAAACAAATCAATTTAAAACACTTAAATAGTTAAAAACAAACAAAGACATACACTTGTTTCAAGTAGTTAATTCTGCAATTTTCAACATAAGCTAGATCATATATTTATAAGTTTGGAGTCAGAGGTTCTTCTAACCATAACAAGGTTATAATACATCCTCCTTGGAGCACTAATTAGCTAAGGGTAATGCCTCAAAGGTCCTCCCAAAATTCCACAAGCCTCCCTTCAAATGTAGAAACAAATTTACCTCGCTAGGGTGGCACTTGAAGTCCACCTAAAGAAGGGCTAGTTCTCCCCTTGGAGAACTCTATGCTAAACAACACTTGTGAGATGAACAACTTGAGAAACAATGTCTAAATGTCAAATTATCAAAAGGTGGCAATTTTTGTGGGGATCCTTCTATTTATAATTGCTGCCTTACTTTTCCTTGTGGGTCTAGCCAAATATTTTGACCACCATTTAGAAAATTGAATTTTCTCCCAATAGGTGTGTGTTCCTTCAGAGGTGGACCCACATTCCACTAACTTTAATATTTGAACCACTTTCCCTAAGTTTATACCCCAAAAATATGTTAGCTCCAAAATGGAAAAAATGGTTGATCTCTTCTAAAAGAAATTTATTAAGAAGGGACATTACATAGAGCCTCTTTGTTGTTGTAATTTTGGTCCAAAGATATATTGCACTCAATGCTATTTTGGTTACCTGCACCCTTGCTAACCCTTGCTATATATATGAGAAACTTTGCATATTTGTGTATAATGGTTTGGATTCTTATGGATGCATATGAATATTTATGTATTTTTTGGTCAACTAGTTTTTTGGTTTAATTGATTTGGTGAATGCTACAATTTTTTTAACATTGGGATTATTGCCATGCAAATGCATTATCAAAATATTATAACCTAATAAAGAATGATAACAATGATTAATATCAACTAAACCCAAATGTTCTATTCAATCTTAAGAAGGTTAGAAATTAATCATAATTCTTTAGGATTTTATTTCCATGCTTGAAAAACATTTAGAGAAACATTCCAAGATCAACATAGTTTAGTCAAGAGGGTTAGTAGTGTGACAAATATATTGAAAATTAGATCTAAGTTAGACAATTAAAGAGAAAGTGTTTTTCATCTTCAACCTTTTTAATATCACAAAGGTAATAAAATCATCCAATTTCACTATAAAATTAGAAGAAATGAAATGTTTTATCACTCATTTATTTTCTTTTCCATGAAAACAACAGAGAAGCACAAACTTAAAAATACTACATAAGAACTAACATTCATGTGAATCTCCGTATATTTGTGCCCTCCATGAGCTTTGAAGAGCTTTGAAGACCATTTCGATAGAACTGACCTCAATTTTGGTATTGAAATATGGTTCAATAGCGAAAGTATTTTCACCAAATTCTTGATAATCTTTCCATAGTTACATCGCTGAGGCTACATTACGTAAGCATCAGTTTGTCAAATAAGATCAAAGCCAAATTTGAATTACTATGTGTGAGATTATGCACCGGAAATAAATTCCTGTACAGCAGTGCCCTGCATGAGCATTGGAAATCAAATCAATATCATTTTATCGAGTTTTATTGTCCAATAGGGTGAACATTTTGATGAAATCCCTAATAATATTTTGGTTTGCATAAAATACATTTTTACAAGATGCAAAAAACATAAGAAATTAGGACTGAGAAATCAGCCTTTTCAACTTGTCAGCGTGCTCATCGGTAGTAATATGCAATGCAATACGGAGTCTGGTCCAGAAATCATGACGTTCCCAGGAAAAGTGACACTGAGACTGAGCATAAAAGGCCTCTAACACAGAATGATATGCCAGTAACTCTTCATCATGTGTTTCTAGTCTTTCCTCTGCCACCATGTTCAACGGATTATTTCTCTGAGCTTTGTTGTCAAGCTCAGTTCTAGGAGAACCAAGTATTGCACTCCCTGTACATCTTTCCACAGGAGTCTCGGTGTATTTTAAGATCTGATCCATAGATTCTGTTGACTCCGTAACTTTAAATCTTTTGAC
>APFE031091339.1:195353-230870 GCA_000404065.3 Pinus taeda | reverse complement strand
TATTAATTTTCGTCTAATCAGTATATCATATATTGTTTATTTGTTTTTTGATAAGTTGAATTGGTGCAATCAACTCCATATTTAATTTTCCAATATTGTTATTAATAGCTAAAGTTTTTTCTCAAACCAGTTATTTCATAAAATATTAAATTTATGGAACCTATCACTACATTTGAAGCGATAGAATTCAGGCTGTCACTACAGGTTGGAGCCATAAAATTCAGGTAAAGTTTATTTCTCAGGCTTATTAATGCGGTCATATTATATATATTTATCTTTAAATTTATACCTGTTTAAATTTAATAATCAGATGTATACAACTTGAGTATATGATTGCATTAATGTGCTTATAATTTGAGAAATAAATTTAATAATCAGACGTATACAACTTGACAGCATCAATGTACCTATAGCCTGAGAAATACTGGTTACCATAGACGCAAGACACTTGTTTGGGCACTTGTTTCAAAAAGGATGAGCCCTCATCTGATCACTCCCGTTAAAATAAAATATAATGATAAAAGGCACTTGTTTCAAAACCATAGGTATATTATCTGGCCTTTGCATAAATGCCAAGATAAGTTCTGGATGTGTCAAGATAAGTCATGCATGTGTCAAGCCAAGTCATGAGTACTCCACTTAATATAAAATAGAGCAAGATAGAGCGAGCAATTCTGTTGGGGGTCAAGATTATACATCCGAAAAAGTAAGGAAACTTAAACAATGACTAACCAAGAATATAACTCTGTTTTTAATTACAACATATGAAGCTCAAACCCTGAGTATAAAACTCAACTTGAATCTTAATCTAAAAGACCCTAGACTGTAAATATCAAATAGACTGGAAGAACAAGTTGCATAAAGACCCCACTGGGTAGCAACGTGAGTCCTGTCATGTTTAAACCAAATTAATAGGAAGAAGCCACAGTTAGCGCTATCGAAAAATACTAAGCTAAAATCTTTAAAGGAAACTGAAGCACCTTTCACTCCCAGCTAAGCGAGAAAAGCTTCCAAATAGGAAGATATAAACATACCCGGTTCTTTTTGAATTCCTGAGACAGCCCTGTAAGTTGTTCTGCCTCCACGCTATGGCAGAGAAATAGCGTTCCAAATAGGAAGATATAAACATACCCGGTTCTTTTTGAATTCCTGAGACATGCTTGTAAGTTGTTCTGCCTCCCAACGCTGTGGCAGGATGCGTAGCCATTCCTCCTGTTTCTGCAAAAAAAGATTATGTATTAGCTGTAACTTAAAACCCAAAATAAGGAAAACGATTGACACAGTAGAAAACCAACAATAAGAAGAGAGATTTAATAACTGTAACATATCGGTGCGCATACTCAAGAGTTCAATCAATTACGAATACTTTGGCATCCTGGAATACATGTGAACGAGGTTCAAAGAAAATGATGCGAATGAATAGTATTAAATACTAAGTACACCGGACGCGATACTGCCCATTAATTATCCTTTTATCCTTTCTCATAGATTAAATTATTCATTATTTTCGAAGGAGATTGCTGAAAGACAGAAGGGATTTTTCTAAGTCGGAGCTTCAATCAGTCCACTTGAATATTGCCGTGAGCATATGGTACAATATTTGAAATTAGAATTTAAAGTAAGTTTCAGTTTCAGATTATTTTGTGGTCACAACAAATAATATTAAAGACATGTTTTAATTTTTAAATTTCATACTTATAACCAGAATTTAGAACTGATTTCCGTTGATATTTCCGTTGATATTTCGAAATCAGCTGTAATACAAAGTAATTTTGTGTGATATAGAAAACACAATAGTCTGACATCGAAAACACAATAGTCTGACATCGTTTTGAAAATAAAAGAAAATAAAGTTGCTTATAAATTAAATTCATATCAAAGAATGAAGGTTGATAGGTAAGATTTCCATATTTGGAGTTTAATAACTTCAGAATTATTTTATTTACAATAAAAGATATCCGTGAGATCATTTTGCAAATAAAAGAAAGAAAATAAAGTTAGTTCAAAATAAAATTCATATTAACTAATCAAAAGTTGATATATTTGGAATTTAATATTTCGATTCATTTTATTTACTTGATGGGTAGTTTCTATGTTTTATAATATTTTTAATAAAACTAATCAACTATGTAATTTTTTTTATTATAACCAACATTATTTTTTAATTTAAAGAATATCATATTTTCATTTTGATGGACTTGGCCATCATACTGCGCTATGGAGGAACTGAATGAGTTTGTCAAGTCAATCAATGTCATCTGAACAATTTAACTACAATTTTTTCTCGGGAAACAACTCGTTTCCCTTTATTTTTATATTTACTATAACATGGAAATACTTTCATTTTACTGATTAATCCACCTATATTTATTTTTATATTTACTATACATTGAAATGCTTTCATTTTACTGATTAATCAACATATTTTTAAACATATTTAAATATGAGAATGGATATTTTTAGTTTACTTTTTTAATTTAAGTTTTCAGTGCTTTGTCTGGAAAATGTACAACAAAGCTAGAGTTAAATACTGCCGGAGGAGAAAATAGACCCGTATAGAATTGAGGAATTCTTGTCTAAAGAAATACAAGGTTTTTACATAATTTGCATTTGAGTGTTCCATAGCTATGAGACCTAAAGAGTAATAAAGTTTACCATAATCTATGGCTTCCAAAGGTAATAATATACCAAACATAGTGAAGAATCTAGCAACCGGAAATCTTACCATGTAAAGAGAGTTGGAGAGCTCGATTGGAACTGCAGGCATAGCAGGATCCTTTCCTTTGAGCAGGAGAGATTTCATCTCAGAAAACTTGGCTAATTGAGGTGAATGGCAAGTTGGTTCCTGCTATCATTGCTATATGTCCGTACGGACCCTTACCCTCCAAACACCTAGAGAGCCGACAGTTCTGCAGAGGAGAAGCTCCCCACACGAGAATCCAAAAAATCCATAAAGAGAGGAAAATACTAAATTGGTGGAGCAGTCAATCTGGAGCCTAAACTGCACCAACTCCTGCACTCCAAGAAAGAGTAAACCAACAACCACATTAACATGACGAGCAAACGGACCAAAATATGAAACATTAAACCAAATTCACGATGATTAAAACCTACTCCATCGAAAATCTGAAGCCATTCTTGTCAAAAAAAAAACTCACCTTTGTGCAGGTTGTGCAGAATAGTTACTATATACCACTGGTTAATATTAAGAAATTAATTAAAATTTAAAACGTGTAGTGAAAGACTCCTGGCCAAAAAGTAAAATGTGTATTGATATGGCTAACAGTTCTTTGTGCAATTCTTAGAAACCGTGGCAGAGAATTAAGCATAATGCTGCTACTGTTAGCGTCAGTTACCTTGGTGTTAGGCAAGAAGAAGAGCGAGTAGTCTCTGGAGTAGCAGAAGGTGTGGATACACACGTCCGTCATTTGACAGTGCCTTCCAGTCTGTTCACCTCTGCATCATCCCAGATTTGAGGCGTGTCTTAATTACCTGGTAAGGTTAAATGCATCCCCCATTTCATTAAATTTAACCAACTATCACAGAAAAACAGGGCGAATTCCGTGTTTAATTCCCAACTTCAGGTCGTGGGTTCCATTCGTCAATCTGGCAGACCATGGAGATATTCACGCATAACATGGAGATATTCACGCATACAGATTATGGAGCTATTTAGCTTACGAGTTACGACAACAGATTTTGGAATAAAATAAGACATGTGGCTTTCGTAAGTTGAGTTGAGAGAGTATTGAATACAGTATGAGAAAGGTGATTACATGCAGCTGGCCGCAAAGCTATGCACGAGACAAGTAGCATATCAACCGTACTTTGGATAACATTATATTGCTTCAACATTTTTTTCATCAAAATATGTATTTGTTAAATTTCAAACAAATTATCCTAAGTTTCATCAAAATCATGCAGTCTCCCCGGCAATAAGAGGTGCAAGTTGAAAGTTTGGATAAAAATTTGTTTGCAATCATATGAGCAGAAAATTTTATTTCAAACATTGGTTTAAACTTGACATGTACACCGAAAATTTTATTTGGTCAACGTTAATTAATCGCTGGTCAACGATCTATCTATCGCTATTAGTCCCAGGGAGGGACTAATAATATGATACCATCAGCAAATGTCAAATTGAAAAGCAACAATATAAAGGTACACATTTTAAAATAAATGTATATATTTATATGTTACGGGAAATGCTGGAATAGATTAGCATCGTTTATATTTTGAATTTCATGAAGGTTATTTTAGGTGAATTGTGAAGATCGATAATTAATATATATATATTTTAATTTTTGGTGAATAACAATTTATTTTTGGTGAATAACAATTTATAATTTTAAGGATGTTGATTTTATTTAGATAATATATTATGAAAATACGCTGGAGTTTGATTGAGAAGAGTAAGGACATTTTTTGACTTTGTTTTTATTGAGATATTTTTAAAATATCTCATGGCCAAGGATGCAGGCTTCAGTGTTTCTAGTCTCACTGTGATTAAAAGTGAATATATAGAATATATTAACTATATATTAACTAGGCTCTTCAGGTGAGATACCTGAAGAGTGTACAGACGCTCATACATGCCCTATTTTCCATTGAGTCAGATGAGCCTCAAATATATAGGCTCTCGCAATTTCGGATGGTTTGAACCACTCCCTATCAAATAGGATCTCAATCCTATTCTAAAGCAACAAACACTTAAACATAGAAAAACTAACTTTCTCCATTAATGCTAACACTCCCCCTTAATGGAGAAAGGGTTCACTAAAGAAAATCAAATGACATACGACACTTGTTGGTCTCAGTCTCAGCTAGGCTTACAATGGTAAAAAACCGGAGCTTTCATTCTTGTGTTCTTGCAGCAGAGCTTGTACTTGTCCATTTGTGGATGAAGCTTCATCTTCACTTTCTTTGCCATAAGAAAATGATGGAGCTTCGCCTCCTTTTTACGTTTTCTCCCCCTCCAAAGGAATGCATGAACTCTTATCCTCCTCTTCGAGTATATACTAACATTATTTACATTTGATGTTGCAGGTTCTTGGGATCCTTCAATTGCTTTTTCTTGTCCCCCAATATCTGCACAAAATACAATGTTAGATTTATAAAGAGGACCACATTTTCTTTTATCTTCCCGCTCCTTTAGGAGAGCTTTCATTTCTCCTTCTCCCCCTACTCCATCCCTTTCTGTTGTCATTTATGCCTTCAGCCTCTTCACTCAGTTTTGTTGCTGCAAGTGTGTTCTGCATTTGATCTGTATGTGAAGATAGGTCTTCCTTCTCACCAAACAGTAATTCATCAATAAGATGTTTTTCAATCATCAAAATGATCCACTCATCATGAGATATACAAGTCTCATCAAACTTAATTTCTGCATCTGGAAAAATTTCAGAGTGTACAATAATGGATGTGTTTTCATCATCACAAGTTTTAGTTACAGACACACATTCATCACCCATCATTGTATCTTTAGTTTCACAATCAAACATGGGATCATTTTTAAGAGCAATATCTTCAGCATCATTGCCCTCATTCAAACAGTATTTCATTTCCAAAACATCCCATAAGAATTTTGTGCTAAGAATCTCTCCATATTCATATATTATGCTGAGTATGATGTTGTCATCTAATGTAGATGTTATAAGACTTAATGCTGATGTATCTACACTATCATTATTAGCATTTTCAACATAATCCATTAATGTTACCTTCCATAATATTATTTTCATTTCATTTGCACATATTTCATAATTCATACCTGAAAAAGACGGTAAATTTGACCATTTAATAATCTCACCAAATTCCAAATCTGCATCTTGATCAGCGGTTGGTCCATCAGCGTCAACCTGAAACACATCAATAAATTTAGCAAAACAATATTTTCCATTCCTCCTTTGATGCTTTCTCCTTAGTTTTCTACGAGATTCTTTTCATTTACTTTGAAGACCCATTTTCTCCCCTATCAATTTCGGATCTGGAAATCGATCCACCACAGTCAAATTCTCCACCAACACTCAGATATCTCCACCGACTCTATGACTCCACAAACAGATCAAACAGTCTTCCCTTCAGGCAAATACGCCTCTCTAGCGGAGGTTTGAACACAGACACCACTCCACACACACAATGAGATATTTCCTCACATTGCTGGCAGCATCCCACGGCTGTCACTAGCTCCACACAGATCCCTTCACAGGAAGTTCCTCAACAACATCCATAGTTGCCTTCTCAACATCAAATCCTCACACAGATCTTTATGATCTACTTCTCCTCAATTGTGCAGTAGATCTTCCTCTTCTCATGTCTCCTCTTCACACAGGCGGTGACCAATTTGCATCGATCTGCAACACGTAGGGAAGATCTCAACACCATGGGCTTCTCACCAATAATCCACACAACGGCCTCCACTATGTTGCCTCCTCCATAGGCCACCAACACTGGCTGATCCCTTCTCAATTTTCATGCACTTTCCACGCGGCTTCGTGGAAGTTTTGCGGCCTCCAGCAAGCAAGCACGCTAATTACAATTTTCTATGGCAATTTTAATGCACAAATCTGTGTCGAATCATGTCAACATGAAATAGTTTTGCTTCTGCTGCACCTCTCTTAGCCCACTATGCACAGGTTTGTTCCACAGTTGGACAACACTCAGAAGTCCACAACTCTCCTATTTGTGCTCCAAATAGATGTTCCTGGCACCAGATCACGCAGGCAGTTCAATGATGCATTGCCTTAAAAAGTGATCTAAAAAAACAATGTTTCTCCATGGTCACTGGAATCAAAACTCTATTTAGCAACAAAAACAATAGCTCCACTCAATCAATGTGGCACACCACGATTCTTTGCCCACTGCAGACACTTTTGTCAACTAGTCAACTTCTCCCACACCAGGTTAACACCACTGCCAGAGACCACCCACGCAGTTTTGAAATCAAGCCTCCAGCAAATTCCAAAAAGAAAAAAAGCCTCTGCAGAGTGAGTTCTCCTTCGCTCATGAATTGCGCTCTAAAAGATAGATCGGATCCTAGCAACTCACTAGTGCTCGACTCTCTCCCAATCTTTTGGTATGGGCTCAAATCCATGCAACAACAATTGAGATCGGCCACGATGCTTGTTGTGGTGATAGGCTAGAAATCTGCTTGACTAAATACACACAACAATAGATCCACTATCCCACTTCTCATTGACCAACTACACGCAACAGTCGCTTCTTGTTTTTATCTTACTCACCATAGACTCCATAGCGTCTTCGCAATCTCATGACAATCACAAACTTATAACGGCCTATATGTCATGACGAATCTTAGCACCTCAACCTTCTCGTCCTTGTGCAATGACAGATCACACAAGTAGCTCCACATAGTCGCAGCACAGGTCGGCTCTTTGCCTCCTCGACCAATGCCATGGAAAACGTTAGACTCACTGATCAACCGAGAAAACCACAAACTAATGTACAGATCCTCTCTATGTCACAGTTCTGCAATCGGCCCTTTGGAGCAGTTAAGACCCTCACGTCGCCCTCCTCTTCGACCTTACTACAATGCTAGCATGAGTGTCAATGGAAACGATGACCAAACTGCTCACCACTCCACACTACAACAAAACTCTGTGATTAGTGTCTCTTTTTGCTTCCTTTTTTGCGTCTAGAGACCATTTTTGGTGTTATTTGTGTCCATTTATCAAATATGGTGCAAAACATGATGAAAATGTTTCACCGAGTTTTGCACCAAGTCTTACATGCTGTTTAACACCAGGTATTATAATAAGTTTTGCAACAAATTTTACATCAGGTTTTACGCTAGGTTTTATGCCAAGTTTTGTGCCATCCTTTGCACCATGTTCTGCATCAAGTTTGGCACCTAATTTTGTTTCACCAATTTTTGCATCCTCTATTACATCCAATTTGTGCACCAAAACTTGCATCAACTTTTGCATCATCTCTTGCATCCTCTTTTGCATAATTTTTTAAATCATTTTTTGCATCCATTTTTGCATCATTTTTTGCATCCCCTTTGCACCAAGTTTTGCATCGAGGTTTGTGTCTAGTTTTGCATCTTTTGTTGCATCCACTTTTACATCTTGTTTTGCATCCATATTACATCCTCTTTTTTATGTGTTATTGTGTCCACTATTGCATCCAATTTTCTTGTGCCATAATTTCCACCTAGTTTGTCACCTCCCTTTGCGCCCATTTTTTCTTTTAAATTTGCATCCACAATTGCATCATCATACACATATAGGTTTTCCTCAAATTTAAAATCTATTTTTTCATCCCTTTTTGTATCCACTTTTGCGTCAAGATTTGCATCAGGTTTTGTGTCTCATATTGCATCTACTTTTGCATCGAATTTTGTTGCATCAACTTTTTACATTCTATTTTTCATCCATTGTTGCACCTTTGTGTACGTCCACTTTTGCATCTTCGTTTGATTCTTTTTTTTCTTCTATCATTACATCCACTTTTGTTATGAAACAACTTGTGCCATGTTTTGTACTTACTGTTGTACCCACATTTGCTTCCAATTTTGCATCCATCTTCTCATCCTCTCTTGCATCAAATATTGCATCTATTTTTGCATCCACTTTTTTGTTGGGTTTTGTGTCACATTTTGTATCTTATTTTACATATACTTCCATTTCATCCATATTTCTCATCCAATTTTGTTTCTCCTATTGCACCCATGTTTGCATCCACTTTTACATCCCTTATTGCATCTTGTCTTGCATCTAAGTTTGCATCTTTTTTGTGCCTATTATTACATCCACTTTTGTCGTGCCACAATTTGTGCCATATATTGTGCCTATCATTGCAACCCACATTTTATTCCACTTTTTAATCCACATTTGCATCCTCTTTTGTGTCCAAGTTTGCATCAAATATTGTTTATGTTTTTTCATCCCATTTTGCATCTACTTTTACATCCACTTCTGATGCGTCTACTTTTGCATCTAATTTTGTGTCCACTATTGCACCCATGTTTGGTCCATGTTTACATCCCTTTTTTCATCCAAGTTTGCCTTCTTTTTTCATCCAAAATTATGTCCTTTTTTTGGTTCATTTTTGTATCCACATTTGTTTCACCACAATTCATGCCAAGTTTCATGCCTACTATTGCACCCATGTTTTCTTCCACTTTTCCATCCATGTTTGCATCATATTTTGTGTCCAAGTTTTCATCAACTATTGTATCTACTTTTTCATCCACTTTTGTGTCAATTTTTCTGTCTTGTTTTGCATCTACTTATGTTGTTTCAACTCTTCATCCAATTTTATGCCTGTTGTTGCCCCCGTTTTTTTGTTCATTTTTGCATCCCTTTTCCAACACTCATCATATTTTTGCATTAATGATATTTCTTATGACTTTGACAACTATGAAAAACTAATGACAATGTCAATAATTATGAGTATGGTGATAATGAAGATGATGAAAATGACATGAATTGTGATTATTATGATAATGAAAATGATGATAAATATGATGGGGGTTACAATGACAAGGATGATGATGATGCTAATGACCTTGGCCAGTCTTCCCAATTTTTAAATTTTGTCATGGTCATAATCATAATCATTATATTTGGCGTCATCTTCCAAGTCATCATCATCTGATCATCATTATCATTATTTACATCTTGGTCGTCATCATGAACCATAATGGCACGAATGATGATTATGATGTTCATGACGAAGATGACAACAATGATGATAGAAATTACATTAATTATGTTGATGGGGATGATGTAAATTATAATGACGATGATAATGGTAGTGAAGATGATGATCATCAATCATCTCTAAAAAATAAAGTTGTTATTTCTCTTACATATATCATGTGTCCTAACAACCCTTTTCGAGCACCCATAACTTTTTTTGGGTTGATCATATTTCTTACGAAACCTATAATTATGAACAATTGAAGACAATGTCCATAATGATGATGATGATGATGACATGAATGGCGTTTATGACGATAATGCAATGATGACAATAATGATGACGATTATGGTGATGATGATGACGATAATGAAGATGATGACACACCCTCTAAACTAGGGAGGTACTCATAATGAGACAAAAAGTTACTCTCAAGTTGAAATATTCATATATGAATGGGTCTGGATTGATAAGCATCAACGATGATTTACATCATCATAGCCAACATTGTCAAAATATCAAGGCTTGACTAACAAGTTCTATCTCTCCATTATATCAGAGCACAATGTTGGGAGGCATAAATTTGGACACCGCTGCCTCTCTAGGCACTTACCCTACTAGGATGTTTACCAGGTATGTGCTCACATGATCATTTCCTAATACACCATCATAATATTTGACACCACGAAATGTCGATCCTCATGACTATTCTTATCTTGGATTAACGTACTTGATTTATGGCAATTAGTCCTATTCAAAGTACAAATTCTCAAATAATATTGGTCCCATATGTTTATCCAATCCACCTTTCTCCCTACTGGGCTTACAACTGTTAGTCCTAAACATAGTACATGACACATGGATAATATGGTGTCCACCTTCACTCCCTATCAACTAGGGAGGAGACATCCACAAGCATAAGATTTTCTCAAGAATACCCATAATTTTCATAGGGAATAACATCATTAATTTGTTTTCATTGCATGATTTATTTATGATTAAGAATTCATATATTTGTGGCAAAATATTTCCCCTTTTGTCATTTGTGATGAAAGAAAATAAAAAATTGAAAGCCAAAATCATTAAAGGTACACTATAATGATTTATATAAGTCTAAATGATAAGGTTGAAGTGAAAATTCATGTAAATGTTATATCTATGATTTGTGCCAAACTTATGAAAACCTTATTCCCTAAGTCCTATATATAAGAAAAAGCAAAAGAAATAAAAATAAGGCCCAATGAATTGCAACTCATTTATTCAATCCCTCTTTGGAAAACATATGAATATATATACTCCTAGTCACACTTGATCACATGTTTGTGATGGTTAAATCATGAAGTCCTCTTTTCCCCTTTCATTTTCACTTCATCATTTAAGAACCTAATTGAGGATATAGGGAATGTTTGTTGCCTAAGGGTTTCATGTCTACTCTTGGTTTACTTATGTCACACTATGGTCAATTTATGTGACAGAGTGAAATACTTAAGTGTGTGGAATTATTAGAAAAGTGTATTAAGTTATTCACCACACACACATGTATTACATCTCATTGATCTAGATGTGTGGGTTGGAGACTCATTGCTTGAGAACTTTAATGGAGACTACTTTAGGGTTTTGATGGTATATTTTACAAAATATCTTGGTAAACATTTTTATTCATCCTTTATTTTCTCGAGACACTTGATAATATTGAAGTCACTCCCAATAATCCATGGAGATGGGGAGTATAGATTACTTGTGCTGGAAATATAATTGAGGAATAGAGGTTTCCCATTTGTGATATTAGAGTCATAGACATTAGATACATGGTAGTAGTCCTTGATGTTAATTAACTAAAATTGTATTATCGTAATGCGAAAGAGGTAAACATATTGGTAACCTTGATGTCCTAATCATTCCAAACAATAGCCATTTCACCTAAGTATATCTAAGCATCAATCACTACTTGGAAATTCCTCCCCCATTTTCTAATTATATGAGGTAGAACCTCACTTAATATTTTTGATTCTTATATCAACATTATTGATGGGTGATTTGCGAACCATTTTTATTTTAGGGGTCTTCATTTTCCTTTACTATTGAGGCCCTCATGTTCCATGAGACTATTTTCATGGAGAATATACACAAAAATGAAGTATAATGTGACTAAAAAAAATATGTTTTAAGATTTAAGTGCTTGGACAATGCCACTTCATTACTCCTATATTTCCTTAACTTGGGACTGAATGGTGAACTTGATGGCATTAAGGGAAATTGACCAATGAAAATCTCAAAAAGAGGTGACTTTTGACTTTATCACATACAAGTAAATATACTAAAAAAATTATCCATAATAATTTCATCAATCAATGAATCATTAGAAAAAAATATCCAAAACAATTTCATCAAGCAATGAATCATTACATTATAAAATACAATCTATAAAACTTTTGAGAACTTTTTTCTAAACCATGCTCAAAACCAACATATTTAATATTAATATGTAACAATAATATGGACAATAAAAAAATTCATAAATTAAATAACATGTTATCAAGCTTAAGAAATGTCACTAACAAAAAACTAAAAAGCATGCAACTAATGGGAGTGACCACTCAAGGCCACCATAAGACAATTAATCTATTAGGACCAAGATTAATTGGGACAAAGATCTATAAAGGACAAAGGAAAACCCATTTTAACTTTATTGTTTTATTAGGTGCAAGTTTAACATCTCAAGATATAATGAAGAGCATAATTAAATTTATTTCATTAATAAAATGCAAGCACATCCTATAACTTAGCAAGGAAGAGATGTATAATACACATATCAGTGACACAACAAATGGCATTAAGTTACTTATATATATATAATATTAAAATTCTATCATAAATCACACAAATTTAGCATGAATGTAATGTTTAAAATCCATTTTTTATAAAAACAAATATATTTTTGTTATTAAAAAAAAAAAAACCCAAAAACCAAATATAATTTTTTTAGAAAATAAACATATACTAAAACTAAATATATATATTAAAAAAAAAACATACAAAGCAAATAAGTTTTTTTTTAATTAAAATAATTTTTAGAATTTTTTTAAACACTTCCCTCCATTCTAAGAAGCAAAAATAATAACATAAATAAGGATGGATCAAGAATTTTCCTTTCCCTGGTAAGTGTTTCCCACCATTCATTCCACTCACTCGTGTTATTTCATAAAATAAAAATAAGTGTTATTTCACACTCTTTTGGCAAAGCCTATTGAGCTTCGCCTGTGATATATCTATTCCATGATGGAGTCCTCGATATATTGATCAAGTTTTGATTCATTGGAGATTAATTAGAGAGAATAAAACATGAGTACTCTTAATTCCAAGTTCAATGCCTTTGATGGTGGACAAAAGGCAAGGGAGGGGTTGTTATCGTGGTCATAACTCGAAGTTCATTGTCTCTGATGGTGGGCGAGGCAAGGGAGGGGGTTGTGGTCATGCTCATGGTCATGGAGTTTTCTCTTTTACATTATATTTAGGGAGTTCAAATCAATTTGAGTGGAATCATTGTCATCACTAGGTATAATGGATTAAGTGTGATAATGGAAAATTGAAATAATTATTTGTGAGCATTTGTTCTTGAACGAACATTAGGATCCATTTTATGATAGAGAAAAGTACATGCATTAAAAACAACTCAATATTTCATGTGACATTCATATTGTATGCGACTTATTTTCACTTAAAAAAAATCACTTTTTTCATGTGACATTCTTTATTTGTTAAAAAAAAAAATCTATTTCTAATATTAATTACAATTGTAATTTGGAATAAAGATTCCATTAACCTTTAATTTTCTAATTGTGCATGGAATTCATAAGAAACATTCACAATATAATATGAAGAACAAATGATTACCTACTTCATATGCATTAAAAAATGCTTCTACTACTTAATGTGAATTACAAGTGTAGCCTTAGTTGGATCTCCAATATATCTTAAACCATATTTTCATTTTATTTTTTAGTAATATTAAATGTTATTATGTCCTACCTCATTTTATGGTCAGAATTCTAATAAAAATATGCATTGTGCTATGTAATTAGTACTAACATGTAATATTGATATTTTTTCCAGAACACTACACGTAATAACCATGAAGATGACGATATAGACTATGTTTATATTACATAATATATTAGAGACGATGATGATGAGGATGGTGATGGAGTTGGTGATGATTATGTGGATGACATTATTAGAATGGTCACGATGATGATCATGGAAATGATAATGAGGATGATCTTGACTATGATTTTTGTGGTGCTAGCTAGCCATGTGTTATTTTTTATATTTAGTTGGGATGTTTTAATATGGTAATCATACATTCGAATTTTAGTTGATTCAAATAATGATGATGATATTATCGGTACTATCTCGTTACTTTATTAATATGTTGAAAATTGCTTATATTTTTTTATGAAGAATTATTGTGTATGATGAGATTCCTATTTTTTTATGGATGTTGTGAATTTAACTTAGAATAATGATATATATGAAACATTATTATTTGGTAATCAGACATTGGCTTTTAGTTTATTTGATTAAATATGATGATGATATTATCATTTTTATCTTGTTATTATATTTATATATTGAAAATTATCAACATTATTTTGATGGAAAATTATTATGTATGATGATATTACTATTTTTTATGGATGTTGTGAATTTACCTTAGAATAATGGTGTTCACAAAATATTTTGATATGATAATCACACATTTGAATATTAGTTGATTTGATTAAATATGATGAGGCTATTATTAGTATTATCTTGTTACTTTATATATGTGTTGAAAACTTTCAATGTTTTTTGACGGAGAATCATTATGTATGACGATATTACTATTTTTGGATGTAATGTTGTGAATTACCTTGGGATAATGATATTTATTATAAGTGTTCATTTAGTAGTCATATATGTATATTGAAAATTGTCAATGATATTTTGATGACGAATTGTTATATATGAGGATATTGTTATCTTTTTGATGAATGCGGTAAATTACCCTTAAATTTGTTTACAAACATTAAGTTATCAATTTGAATTGTGATATCTTCTTAAATGTGTTATACATGAAAATACCTCCTCATCATCTTGGAGGAGAATACTATGTTGTTGGTTGAAATACCCCTTTCTGATAAACTATATAAGACTATAATACAAGGTATGTACCATGATGACCACGTTATCCTAGTCTATAACAAATTGCCCCTTAATTTAACTTTTGTTACCAAAATTCTCAGTCACGAGGAAAAATATTGAGTTAACTATAATTTCACACTCTTGTTCACTTTTGAAACTCATATTGTGGAAAGTGATCTCTTTATCCTCATCTTTAGCTTTTTACTAAAAAAGAAAAACTTGCAAAAGTGGGAAAGAGCCATAAAGCATGGGGAAGATTTTTCCTAAGCCCAAAAGCATCTAAAAAGTGGAAAAGGCCATTTTAATATGACGAAACATTATTCACCCAAAAACTTTTGCCCAAATTGAACTAATGAGGAATTTGGGAAATATTCATAGCCTTCACTTTCCTATATATTGGAGGCTTGGCTATTGAGAAAAGTATAGGAATTCTTGTATTGTCACGTTGTTGAGATCTATCTTGAGAGGGAGAGCTTTGGAGCTAAGAGTTGGGGGAGTTGTTGTTTCAACTGCATCTGATGGTTGTAACTTTCCTCCAACTCCTTTATTAATATAGATCGACTGTTCTTCCTTTTGTATGTTGCTATTCATTCTTTACTTATTCTATTTAACTAATGATTGTATGGGATTTTTGTTTATATTTATTTATTCAGTCATATTTATATGTTTATGATAGTTTTGATTATAAAGATATTATGTTGTGAAGGTTTCTTTTTTCTCTCTCTTATGTGTAGGACTAAGCTTTGGAGCTAACTAGGAGCACTTCCCAGCTACACTAAAAACTCCAAAAAGACCTACATGTGAGGACTTACAGGAATTCCTTATCTTTTTCTTAATATATACTCTACATCTTGATAAACTAAGAAACTTGAGCCTTAGAACAACCTTTCTCTTAATCGGTCTATCCTAGGTTTCTGGGATAAAATTAGAGGGTTTTATGTTCATCTAATCATGCATTAAATCCTACAGAAAAATGATATTTTGAAACTGTAATATATTTCACAATGTAATTAAAATTAGTAAAATGAACCCATAAAGGGGGTCATAAATGGAAATAAAAGTAAAACTCTAAACAAGAATCCAAAAGTGTATGTACACATGCATGAAAAATTGGGAGTGGAATTGTATGCTAAACTAACCATCAAAACAAGATGCAAAAAATGACACAAAAATCGTTTTAAAGTAGAATTTAAAAAGGGTACAACACTAGACACAAAGAAGGGAACAAAATAGGGCATACAAGAGTATACCAAATTGGTTGCAAAAAAGGATGAAAAAATGGACACCAAAATGAGGATGTAAAAAATTGTGTAAAATTAGGATGTAAATTGGGTGCAAAAAGGATGTAAGAAAAGACACAAAACAAGATGAAAAATGGGACTAGAAAAGGGTAAAACCAAGGATGCCAAAAATGATGCATAACTAGATGAAAACTCAAACTAAAATCTAGGTGCAAAATGAGATGCAAATGTGGACACAAAATGTGGTAGAAAAAAGGATGCAAAATTAGACACCAAAAAGGATGCAAAATTGGACATAAAAAATGGTGCAAAAAATTTGCATAAAAATAGCTCAAATTTGGATGAAAATTGAGATGCAACATTGGATGCAAACAAATAATTCAAAACATGGTTCAAAAACAGATGCAAAAGTAGACGTAAAAAATGGCTCAAAATTGAATGTAACATTAGACACAAAATGAGATGCAAAGACGGATACAACACATGGTTCAACATAGGATGCAGATTTAGATGCTCAAAAGGATGCTAAATTGGATGAAGCAAATGGTGTTAAAAATGATGCTAAATTTGATGCAACAAATTATGCAAAATTAGATCCAAAATATGGTGCAAAATAGAATGCAAAATAGGAAGATAAATAAAATGATAAAGTGGATGCAAAATTTGGCACTAAATCAGATTCAACATATGGTGAAAAATTGTATGCAAAAAATGGCATAAAAAAAGGCAGAAAATTGGTGCAAAAATAGATGTAAAAATAAGTAAAAAATTAGAAGCAAAAAATGGCATAAGACTAGATGCAAAAATTGATACAAACTGGATGCAAAAAAAGGCACTAAATGAAATGCAAAAGATGGTGTAAAACTCAATACAAATTATGACACAAAACTAGAAGTAAAGAATGACACAAAACAGGAAGCAAAAAATGATGCAAAATTTGGCACAAAACTAGAAGTAAAACCAAATGCAAATATTGGTGTAAAATATGATGCAAAATTTGGCGTAAAAATGGATGCAAAATTTGGCACAAAAATGATGCTTTAAAAATTGTACAATAGAGCCATATTTAGCGCCAGGCTGCTCATCCCAATTGAGAAAAAAATGCACTAAAATCTGGTGCTAAATCTGGCGCAAATTGCCCGTTTTGTTGTAGTGCCAGCAGATCCGCTCTCGCCACACAACCACTGGTCTGTGACATTCAACACCAATCAACAACGTCCGATCCATGCCATAGCAGATCCACCTCCACTACTGCAATTGCCAACCTCTGGAGTTATACAACTCTTCACCACCCTTCCTTTGCAACAAATCAAAACTTGAGCAACAAATCCACGATTTTTCACCCCCACGTAGCACACTGAGCCTCTTCAGTAACCTCGAATCTAGCAAAACTCCACGGCTGTCCTGACCTCCTACATTCTTCATGCACCACTAGCTTACCACAGGGCAACGGTCCTCTCTTTCTTCTCATAGCCTCCTCCATGGCTACCAATGCCACTATCGACTACACAAGCGATGATCTCGTGCCCATATCACCCCCCCTTGACGGATTTTCCTCCTCGGGCTGTCTGCAACTAGCCTTACGCCGATCAAAAACTTCCCTGAGAGATTTGACCTCCTTTGTTGTTCTTTTGTTGTTGAGCTTAGCGATTCAGCGTCTACATCTCCTCATGTCACCTCAGCATCCAATAGTAGCGACTTCCCGATATTCTAGCTATGATTCTCCTCGTAGCCTCCGGGCAAGTCTAGCCTCCTCAACCTCCTCCTTGTGGCCTCCTCTTAGACGACAAACTCACCATCAGCGACAACTCTTCCTCAAACACACAACTTTGTTCCTGATAGGGTTGGCGCTTGTTAGCAACACGGACTCGCGAAGGTCTTTGCGACTGTACACCACATATATGCCACTGTCGATAAAATAAAAATGCATGGAAGTGTAACTGTGGGATTGGCGCGTTTGTGCACCTAAAACTAGCAACGGTTTCACCTCAGTCGCGCTCTTCACTCAGCTTACAGGATCGACAGCCCTGAAGCCTTGATACCATGATAAAAAGTGAATATATAGAATATATTAACTATATATTAACTAGGCTCTCCGAGTGAGATACCTGGAGAGTGTACAAACACTCATACACGCCCTATATTCCATTGAGTCAGATGAGCCTCAAATATAAGGTTTTCATAATATCGGGTGGTTTGAACCCTATCAAATAAGATCTCAATCATATTCTAAAGCAACAAACACTTAAACATAGAAAAGCTAACTTTCCCCATTAATGCTAACACACTGCTCGTGTATAAATATCCATTTCTCAAAAAAAATGATTGAAATTAAATAGTTTTTTTAATTGTTAATTCAATTAAGAGTTAATTTTTCTAAAATGTTTATAAATATCTTATCTATTTCTAAGAAAAAATAACTAAAATTAAATAATTGTTTTAATTGTTAATTCAATTCAGAGTTAATTTTTCTAAAATATTTCTATAATCAAAAGAATATGGTGAAGTGAGTGTTGGTTAAATTGTTTCCCAAATTTAAATCTCGAATCTCATGTTATGACATGTTTACCTGTAACAAAATTATCTATCTTAATTCCTCGAAATAGCAATAAATGTTGCTATGCAGTTAGTTAGTGCCTTTAAAACACAATCTTGGCTCGACCGAGACGCCTCAGCCGTCGTCCGTGTGTAATGGTGGAGGCATACTCTTCAAAATGCATTGTTGTCGGATAGGCTTGGGTGGTGTTCAACACCTGGTCGACTGAGGTACACGTCGACTAAACGTGTCTCTTTATCTTTCTGAAGCTCATTGCCCAACTTTACCAACTAAAACATTTTCTAATGTCCTTAACAACTTCATAGAAGAATTACTGAACTGAGTTCAACTGGTAGCTTACATGTATAAATACTTCATTCCTGTGCTTCTGTGAACCATGCCTATCTTGCCCTTGGCTCCTGTCAAATCCGTCAGTAGGAATACAGATATTTTGATTTTGATATTGTGGAGTAACAATCTCAATACATTTTCAGTAGGAATACAGATATATTGATTTTCATTTTGTGGAGTAACAATTTCAATACATTTTCTGAGCGTTCTGACGAATCTACATGCAATGGAGGCGTTTAATCAATACGTGTGTCATTTCATTTGCAACGAGTTTTGTTCAAATGGTCATTTGACTAATCTTGCTCACTGCTATGGTTTCAGCGAAGCTACATTCTCACACATTCGTTGTACTTCTTGTTACTCTCAACAGTCTACATCACATTTTGTAAGTTTTTCTATAAAATGGGAGTTGTAGTGCTTGACATAGTTACTTGAACTATTTTATCCGGGATTTACTAAGATATTTTGGATAATATATATTGGGAACACGTAACCTTGATTATGGAATGTAGTCCTATTTTATTGTATATGAGTTTTTAAAAATCCAAATGTATTTGAGGTAGTTAGAAGATATGATAGTTTAAAAGTTGTATTGTGGATTTATAAAAACATGAAGTTATTATTTGTTCATATTATTTTTTATTTTGATAAATAATAATTATTATTATTTTCATGTGGTTTTAAATTAAAAGAAATATAAATTTATTGAAAAATAAAAATTTAAAAAAATAATAATTTAAACTTGTTACAATACTTTGGGGTAGCGATTATTATATTTAACAAAACAATATGTCCAAAAACCATAACTTATTCAAAATTAAAATATTTTATTAAAATTTAATTTTATTATGATATGCAAAATACTTAACCATGAATATTTACTCTATTTTACAATGTATATTATTAACTTGTAAATAGGTTATGTTACAATACCATGGATATGTACCCAATATTTAGCAAAACAACATGCCCAAAAACCATAACTCATTTCAAAATTAAAATATTTTATTAAAATTTAATTTTATTATGATAGAGCAAGATACTTAACCATGAATATTTACTCTATTTTACAATGTATATTATTGACTTGTAATGGATATGTACCCAACGTATAAATAGGCTTTGTTGCAATATCATGAAAATAGACTTTGTTACAATACCATGGACCAATATGCAAATACTTCCATTTTTTGTGGGAAGGAGGATACGACACAAACAGTAAAGCATAGCTCATCGCTCTTTGGGGAGTCCTAATTGTGGAAAAATGACTTGGTATAAAAAGTATAGAGATACATGGTGATGTTAAAGGAATCATACACTAAGTAAAAGACTAAAATAATTTCAGTTCACCCATTTTAATTAAATGGATGAAGCACAACAAAATGTTGATAAGCAACTTTCAGCATATAAGGTTTGACCACATACAGGAAGCAAAACACGACAATTAATTTACTCTCCAAGAGAGGAATTGCTAGGGATTGCCAGAGATCCACGTAAGTTCTACTTTTCTTCTTTTGAGGAGGGAGTCATGGTTAATGCTAGAAGCATTAATTATTGAATGAAGTTTTCGTATTTTGAAGCTCACTACAAAGATCGTGCAAAAATTTTAGGGTATATATTATGTATTAACTGAAAAGCAATAAGAAGGCCTGAGACATATTTTTCATTTTTGGGCATAGACAATATTATTTTTTGAAAGTTTAGGGAATAACCAGAAATTGAGATTTATTTGGGATATTCTCTTCTCAATTTTTGGAGAATCCATAATGCCAACATTATCTCTTTGTGTCTCGTCAATCCCCTGCTGATTCGTAGTAAGATTATTGAATAACAGTAAGAAAATTGTGTCAAAATTTTGGGGTATATGTTATGTATTCACTAAATAGTAATAAGAAGACCTAAAAAGGTGATACTTAGACATATTTTTCATTTTTTGGGGCATAGGCAATAAAAATCTGAATAACACTAAGAAAACTAGACATTATGCTATACAGCATTGAAAATTTAAGACTTAGATTAACATGTCAAAATTTTGGGATATATGTTATGTATTAATTAAATAGCAATAAAAAGACCTAAAAATGTCATAATTTTCATTTTTGGAGTATAGGAAATACAAATCTAAATAACAGTAATAAAAATAGACATGCTGAAAATTTAAAGTTTAGATTGACATGTAAAATCTATTTCAAATATAAAAAATAACATGGAAAAAAAATAAAACTTACAAATACATTATTTAAAAAATACCAAAAAAAATGTTTTTTTCTTTGATTTTGAATAATACATATTACTTATTAATAACTAAATTATATAAATTATACATTTCCAAAACATAAATTTCTTTATAACATTATTATTATTTTTATTTATTTACTTTAATACAAATTCAAATTAGTAATAAATTTTTAAATAAAATTTATTAAACAAATATTTTCCACTGTAATTTAAAACTAATGGGTTATAACTCGAACATATTATAATATACATGTTTAAATTTAGCTGCATTCTTAAATACTAATACATTATTATGTATATTAATAATTAAATTATATAAATTATACATTTTGAAATTTTAACATTATTATTTTTCTTATTTATTTACTTTAATACAAATTCAACTTATTAATAAATTTTAAATAAAATTCATTAAATAAATAATTCACACTATAATTTAAAAATAATATGTATTCATAACTAGTACTTATTATTAATATACATGTTAAAATTAGCTACATTCTTAAAATACTAATACATTATTATGTATATCAAAAATGTATATCACATAAATCACACATTTTTTCTTACTTTTTATTTCTACATATATGCATTATTATTTCTGTTAAAAAACAAAACCACATGGCTCACTGATTATTTTCAACTTGTCATTCCTTTCGGACCACATATCTTTTTTATTGTGTTTTTGGGCACATCAAGGGCATGCTTTTTGGTGTAAATATCATCATGATAACTTCAAAGGGGTTGGAATTTTCGCTTTTCTATTGTGTCATTAGGAATGTTAACCGTGGCATATTATATATTTAATGATATTTTTATGTTTTTTAATAGAGATTTGACATAATTTAATTTTAGATTATAATCAATATAAAATTATTTTAATTTTAAATTTATTAGTTTATTAAATACTAATAAGGATTTAATATGTAAATTTGAATCCAATGTTTTAATGTGCAAACTTTTTTGTGAGTAAAAAAGTTAACGAATATTTTTCAATATGTAAATTTGTATCTAATGTCTCATTGTGTAAGCTTGAAATTAGTTTATTTATGATTCACAATCTCTGAATTAAAATGCTAATACATTACCTAATTAAAACACTCATAAAATGATTTAACTATAATATTTCTTTATTTTCACTTGTTTTATATAATATATAAGTAGACTTTAAAATAGTTTACTTATGATTCACAATCTCCAAATTAAAATGCTAATATATTCCCCCTAAGTTTCGTGGATGGTAAAAATGGTAAGTAGTTAGATTTGATTACAAAGCCTCACCCCAAGGGAATCGAAGAGGGTTGAATGTGTGATTAACAACAATAGCAACAATATCAAAGAACTACATGTCTAACTCTATACCACTTGAGCTAACCGTTGGGACTTATATATATATATATAATATTATATATAAAGAGAGAGAGAGAGAGAGATGAGTATGAATGCATGCTCTAAAGACCTAGGGTTTGATTCACATTTTAGTTCATGCCTATTGATCTCTCTCCCATGGAATCCCCATGGGGGGGTTGGTGGCCCCTCATTTAGAAATGTGGTTTCCAATCGCTCGGCCTAGCAACGAATGTCCAAATATAACAACACGACTGTCAACCAAACAGTCAATGCAAACCTCAAAAAGAAAACTATGGAAGTAGGCTCCAACAAGCAACACTCCACAACTCTGACTTCAGAATCCACATAAAAATAAGTACAATCAACTGGCCCTTTCCTTGTGTACACCCAAGAATATTCTCTCTTTGAAATATCCCCTAAGAAACTAGGTGCTATAGTGGAGCACATGAAGGAGCATGCAATCATCTATAAATTTGTCATACCATGGCCCTCAAAGTGGCTTCTTATTAACTGGATCAGGAAGAACTAGAAATTTAAGTGAGATGTGGATCTCAAGTTGGGATCTAAAGCTTTTTTCACAATAATATTCAACAATATTGAAGATAAGGATAATATCTTTCAAAGAGGCCCCTATTTCATGAATTCAGTAGGTCTCTTTATGAAACCATGGGTTCCTCAATTCGAACCTAAGAAGGAGTATTTCTCCTATATGCCAGTATGGATCATACTATACTCTCTTCCTCATGAATACTAGGATCTAGAGATCCTGGTTCATATTGGCAACAAACTAAGGCACTTCATCATGTTATCTGATATCACAAAAAAAGGGAGATATACAACATACTCACAAGTATGTGTGTTCATGACCCTTTCTAAGCCCTTGTCAACAAGTATTATTTTAGGTGGTGAAGATATAATTTGGGAGAAGTTTATAAACTACAAGAAGATCCCTTTCTGGTGTTAACATTGTCATACATATGCCCACCTGTTTAGAGACTAAACTACAAAGCCTCCACAACCACTTGAATTAAGAAATGTTCCCACCAACCAAGCTCCCTTTGAGAATGAATTTACCATACTTTCAGGGAAAAGGAAAGTTATCAGAAGAAATAGAGAAGGTTCTGCCTCGAATGGTGATCAAGGACAAAACTAGTACACAATTCTTCAACACATAGAGGAAGGGAATGTGAATAACTGGGAAGAACCATCAAGTGGTCATCCTCAAGAGAAACCTATCCAGGGGGAAGTACAATGAAAAAGTTGTTTCATTCCCCTAGACTCCTGAGCCTAGCCTAGGGGACAACACTGCCAATCATGAGGTCCTGACTCTAATGGAGGAAGAAGACTTTGAAGATTTGGAACTAAGAGCATGGACCTTCAGAAAATTGCAGAGGAATGGGAGAGCAAAGATTCAACTTCTATTCCAAAAGAAAAAATTCAAATGGTAGCCAAGTCTTAATTTCATCATGACGATTTGCTCCTCATTCAAGTTCAAACACAAGGTACCAATTCTTCTCCATCTCCTTCCTTTTCTACACAAGGGATTAAACACAATACCCCTAGGATCATTCTATAACACCCAAAGAACCCAAGAAGAAAGGTTACAATACCAATATCCAACTTCTTCAAGACTTAAGTGAATTCCTAGTTAATTTGGGTAGAGTTGCTCCCATGAACACTCTTTCCTCCAATCCACAAATCTCAATGATGAAGGTCATATCATGGAATGTTTTGGGCCTAAATACAAAATCCAAGTGTATAATCCTATAGAATAAAAGATCCAAATAAAAGCAAGACATTTTTCCACTTGAATATACTAAGTGTACAGATGATATTCTAAGACAAATAGTCAATTATTTCTAGAGAAATTGCAATCTTCACACCCAATGCAGCATAGGAGCATTAGGGGGTCTAGAAGTTCTTTGGAATCAACCCAAAATCATTCTCGAATATTCCTTCTATCTTCCTAGAATCTTCACAGCCTCCTTTCAAACCATTAGTTTCTACCAATTTGTTTTTATCTCCAAATTCTATGGTCCCAATTCCCCACCTAAAAAATATCTTTCATTTCCAATCTCTTAGTAGTCGCTCATCTTGCTGGCCCTGGTCACTAGATCTTGGGAGGATACTTCAATCTTATTTACTCCCCGGCACGAAAAAAGGGGGTTTCCAAATATAAGAAGAAGAGGTCTCTCTCTTCAACTATTTATTCACAATTCCAAAATGGTGGAGAATCAACCGTCAAATGGAATCCATGCCTAGAACAACAAGCAGGGAGGCTTGCAACAAGTTGCTTCAAGACTACTAGATCACTTCCTCATTTCTGAATCCCTCTACTTAGTAGATATCAACATGGAAGCCTTTATTCTTCCAAGATATGGCTTAGATCAATGGTTGATAGCCTTTCATTTGGGTTGGTCGGGCTTCCCTTGAAACAACCCCATTTGTTTAAAGGCTTTTTGGCTACGTCATCCAGAATTCATTTCCAACATGGAAACATGGTTAGAGTTTCCTGTGAAGCTAAACCAGTACACAATTATCCTTATGGTTAAATTGAAAGTTATTATAAACATTGACGTAGCATATCTTACCTTTTGTGCTAAGCAGGCATTTCTAGAATTGGGTATTAGAAAAATTGACATAGCGTAGCGTACCTTTTGTGCTAAAGAGCCATTTCTAGAACTGGGCCACTAGGATTGTTGTATGACTAGTCTTTGTGCATCATAAATATTGTATTAATCAAAATATTCCCTGCAATTATTGACTATTGGGAAGATTTGTCCTTGTTCTAATAAAACTTACAATACATCAATGAATAAATCTAGGTGAGCGTTGTGGGCGATTGCCATTCAACGGTGTGTAATATAGAGATTATTAACATTATTTATAAGGGGTGGCCCCAATATTTTTTTATGGCCAAATATCACAGCGGAGAAAAAGCTTTAGGAATGGTTGATGCTTGTCAATCCCAATCGAAAATAGAGCCAAAACATGCATAAATCACTTCTCATATTTATTATTTTCATCGATGAATGAATAATTAAGGTGATAAGGATGAGGAATATCATATTCAGGAATAGGATTTATGTGCCAAATAGCAATGAGCTCAAGAATATTATCTTGAGAGAGTTTCATGCTGTATTCAGGTCACTCGAGATATCAAAAGACACTAAAAAGAGTTAAAACATCCTATCATTGGTTGAACTTGAAGAAACAGGTGGCAGAATATGTTGTGAGATGTTTGGATTGTCAACAGGAAAAAGCAGGGTGTAAGCATCGAAGTGGTTTATTGCAGTTGATTTTGATTCCAAACTAGGAATGGAAGGTCACTTCCATGGATTTCGTTATAGGTTTGTCGGGGACATCAAGATGACATGATTCCATCATGGTTGTGTTGGATAGATTAAGTAAGGTAGCATACTTCATTGTAGTTAAGTCTACCAATTCAGCTATTGAGGTAGCTCATATTTTCATCAGGGAGATAGTGCGTTTGCATGGTGTTCCTAAGAAGATTGTATCCAACACAAATGCTAAGTTGACTTCCAAGGTTTTGAAGGAGTTGTTTGTAGGTAAGGGGACAAATTTGGCTTTCAATAGAACTTACCATTCGCAAAGAGATGGACAGATGGAGAGGGTTAATAGGATTCTTTAGGACATTTTGAAGATATATTTCATGCATCGACAGTGGAAGTGGGAATAGTATATTCCACTTATTGAGTTTGCATATAACAATGAGTACTAGGGATTCTTGAAGATGTGTTCATTTGAGGCACTTTATCGTCGAATTTGTAATTCTCCTATCAGTTGGAGTGATCTAGTGAAAAGGGTGTTGATTGGATCAGATATATTGGAAGAGATGGAACAGGAAATGCATGTTATTAATAAGAATTCGAAGGCAACATTGGACATGAATAAGAGTTATGCAAATCAACACAGGGTATTTAAGGAGTTTCAGGTTTGGGAATGTGTACTTACGCATCAATCCCAAGAGGAGCTCCTTGATGATTGAGTCATGTACCAAGCTCGCACCTTGATATTGCGTGCCTTTAAATATCCTTGAGAGGATTGCACCAATGGAATACTGAATTGCACTGCCTCCGAAAGTGAAAGTCCATGATGTTTTCCATGTTTCATTGCTTAAGATATATTTCCAGGATGTTGATTATGTGACTAAATGGTTTTTATTGCAAGTGGAACCGAAGGGAGAATTCCAGCCATAGCCACAACGCATATTGCAATGGAAACAAGTCATGCTCCAGAATAGAGAAATTGAGCAGGTTAAAGTGCAATGGGATCACTTTAGGCCCAATGAATATACATGGGAAACAACTGAATAGATGTGGGTTATGTATCCTTCATTATTTGTTGGTTTGAATACATGGTTTTTTGGTATATGTATATGTATATATGGATTTTAGTGTATATATATCAACGAGCTATGTTATAAAACTCCAATAAGTAGTATTGTCATGTTTTTTTATGTTGGTCATCGTTTGCAGTAGTTGTTGATTGTAAATACTACATCAAGCTATGTTATAAATCTTGAGGGGTAGTATGTTTTGTTTTCCATAGTTTGCTGGTCATAGGTGTCATCGAACACTGAGTATAGTGTTCCTCCAAGGGGAAGGGCTTTGTAATAGTCCCTGGTTGAGTCTCATGTAAATAAAATAAAAACGAAGGTCATTGGACATGTATTCCAAGTTGAATATTGGGAAAAACATAGTGATGGGTATCACTTGTGATTAATTAATGGGTATGGAAATTGGCAAAGGAAAAGAGAAAATAATTGGCATTTTATTTATGAAATAAAGGAAAATAGGAGAAAATGAAGGTGAAGAGACAAAGATTTGCATGATGGGGAAATTGAAGGAAAATGAAGAAAATAGAGGCCTCAATCATAAAAAGGATTATGAGGATCAATTCAAAACCTTTTTTCATCTTATATTTGAAGCTCTCTTTCATTCTCTTATTCTATCATACTCTTGCACAATTAGAGAAATCTTAGAGAATTCTTGGAGCACTTTGGCATACATCAGATTTAGAGAAAGAAGACAAAGGAAAGTAGGAAATCACAACAGGGCAATTGGATCAACGACTACAACTAGATTTATTTGTAGGTAATAGGTTGCATGTGTGATTTCCTTATTAATTTATGGATGCATGGTATATTCATGTAATTTGTTGGTGATGTGTTGCCAATGGCATGGATTGATAGTGGTTTTAGCCTTTCCTTTCCATTTCCTGGACAACCATGGTGTTGTGGGTTTTTCACTTGTTGTTTTGTTGATTGGTGCTCATATTCCTTATGGATGTGGGTTGGAACAAACACTTTGGAAGCCCTGGAAACACTTGGGTTGAGTTACTGGTTTTGGGGCCTAGGTTAGGAAAAACACTCTGGAGCCCTTGGTTGGTTGAGTTACTAGTCCGTGGAGGGGTTGGACAAATTATCTAGAGCCCTAGAGAGTTGTGGCTTGAGTTACTAGTTCCTAAAGCCTTGTACAACTTGGGTAGAGACTTATCTAGCTAGTGTTAGTGATGTTCGAACATAGTGGTGGAATCATTGTGGTTGAAGGTTGAGGTGGTTTGGCCTCTGGAAGCCCTGGTTTGATTTTGTTTTGGTTTACTCCATGATATCCAACATTAAAGATTGGAATATGGTGCTAGGGTGACTGGTTGAAAGAAATATTTAGTTCAGCCCAATCTATAGTCGGGTGGTATGTAGATGTCCCCGAATTGGTTGGAATTTTTATATCTTAAAATGATACATTTTCCTATTGTGATATTTGAGAATTTGTAGTGATTATGTTGGTGATATTATGGTTAATATGCGACGGTTTTCTCTGTTGGTTATATGTTGGTTATATGATGTCTATTATCTACGGCTCTTGTCATGAATTATTTATTTAATTGTTGGTTGATGAATGTATGCACTAATAAGTGTTACTATAACTATATGGAGAGGGAATAGGGCCTTCTTGGTAATTCTCGAGTGAATCTTAGACTATCGTGATCAGATATGCATTCATGACCTACAACTTACATGTTTTCCATGTGTTTGATGAAATGTCTGTTCTAGACTAGCATGCCTTATGTTAGCTCTTGTTTAAGTTTTGTATGAAAAGCCTTGTCATTATGTCATTTATTATTCTAAGAGGTTATAGGAAGTTATGGGAAATGACTAGAGGCTGGCTTGGATAGGTGGCTCAGATCTTGTGACCAGACCCTTCGAACTTGATATTTTGGGCTAGAACTGCATGGAGTTGGTGTCGTGCATGCAACTGGTGGCCTATAACCACACCCATTACTTTTCATGCATGCAGTTGTGGGCCTAAAGTAGTAAAAAAGAGTCTTAACTCAGGGTTTGGTCACCTGGGGCGGTCCTTGGCCCCTGTGTATCATGTAGCCCTGAGGGATGTTGTGGGTTGTCAGTTGGTCAACCCCAATTTTATAACTGGAGCTTGGAGGTTGGTTCATGTCATAGTAACTCTTCATCTCATGTTTACCTTAGAAGACTGGTGAATTTGGGTAAATGTGGGAGGGGATGGATATAGGTTGGTATCAGAGCGAGGTTGAAATAGTAGACCTCGAGGTAGATGTGATTATCATGCATGTTAGTTGTCAATGCGATTGTCATGCATGTTAGTTGTCAATGTGATTGTTGTGCATGCATTGTGATGGTCATTGTTGTGGTCTTATGTCATGATGTTGACATTGTCACGATTGACATGTTGATTTCATTATATATACATATGTTGTGCTAATCTAGATTGCTTGTGCAAACGAGATAGCCCCCCCTAAACTTCACTAAGTTATGTTGGATTATGTGTATATTTAGTTATCTAACATGGTATGTTATAGGAACTAGTATATCAAAGATGACAAGAAAAATGGTGGATTACATTTCACGTGAATCTGCTTATAGATCAGATGAGAAACAAAGAGATGAGTACTCTCCTGACATAACAGATACCTTGAAAATTTTGAAGGTAGAGATTAGAAGTTGTAAGGTGGATAGTGACAGGATAATTTAGTTAGAGGAAAGGCTTGTGAGAGCATAGGAAAAGCAAGCATAGGTTAATGTAGTCATCCTTCAAATCTTATTAAATTTTTAGAGATACGGACAACCACGAAACAATTTGGACAGGAGGGAAGGACTGATGGGGCATATGGTATTGGGTCTCACAAAAGGGAACATGTCAAATAGGGATGGATGGATACACCTGACAGGAGAGGTAGTGGCTATGGGTTCTATTCTAGCTCTGGATCAGAGAGATAGCATGGTCATCATTGATATCATCCTTACAGGATGAATGAGAATGAGTACTTTCCAGATGAATTCAAGAATGCCAAGCCTCCCACCTCTGATGGAGAGCTGAAGAAACTGAAAGATGATGAAGCATGGTTCCTTGGTATGAATAAGTTCTTCGAGATTCACGATCATGGAGAGAATATGAAAGCCAGGATAGCCATTTTTAGTCTAAAAGGGAAATCAGACATCTGATGGGAAGATGTGAAGCGTGTTAGGGGTATCAAGGCATAGGAGATGATTTGGAATGAGTTTAAGAGACTCTTCAGAAGGAACTACTTGTCAGAGAGATATTATGATGGTAAGGCTAAGGAGTTCTATGAATTGACGATGGTATTTATGACATGCGAAGACTATACGACTAAGTTCTTGGAGTTTTTGAAGCATGTATCATATCTTAAGGATGAGAATATGAAGGTTCAAAGATTCGTTAGTGGATTTCCATTAACATTTAAGGATTGGATTTAGTTTGATGAGACTCGAAAAATGGAGGAAGTAATTGGGAAGTCGAAAAATTGTTATCAGTAATCTAAGCATAAGTTGGAGCCTAAGAATGGTTGGAAAGGTAATGAAAAGACTAATGAAAGTGGGATAAGAAGTGAGGAAGACCTAAATATGCAGGTAACAAGGAGAATGTAGTGTTGTACAAGAAGCTCAATGTAATTGATAGAGGACATGGATTTTAGTCTCACGAGCAGAACAAGGCTGATGACAGGAAACCTTTGCTGTGTTGGACTTGTGGTTCAGATCATCACATGATATATTTTCCATAGCATTAGGGTGGTAGACCTTAGATTTATAGTGCTTAGGAGGCATAGATAATTTGGGATTTTGAACAAATTAATCCTCATATTTATGCAACATTAGATAATAGTTAGGCTAAACATCAGACGTCTATTATCAACATGGACGGTAAGATTTGTGATCAAGTTGTCTCTATTTTAATTGATCCTAGATCTAACTATATTTATATCAGTCCTGACCTAGTGGATAAGTGTTGCTTGAATAAAGAAGTCCATGCAAAGTCTTGGTTGGTGCAGTTGGACACATCTACCAAGAAAAGAGTTCATCATTGGGTGAGATATAGTGCATTTGAATTCATTAGTATGTCTACATTTCCGCATCTAAATGTGCTTCCATTAGGATCATACTGTATGTTGTTGGCTATGGATTGGTTGTACATTCACAGGACTAAGGTAGATTTATATGATAAGGATATTGAGTGCTTGGACGATGATGGAGAGAGAAGAATCCAACAAAGAAAGAAGAAACCTATGTCCGTGAGAATGGATACAACTATAAAATAAAAGCACATTAGTCAAAATGGATTTGTATTGTGTACGGTTCATATTTCCAGTAATAAAGGGAAGGATGTTGAGGATGTTGAAGTCTTGAAGAGGTATCTAGTTTTACAGTAGTTTCGGGATGTATTTCTAGCAGAGATTTCAATGTTAATGCCTCATACGGAAGTGGAATTTTATACTGAGTTGATGTCAGGAGCAACACCAGCATCTAAGGAACCTCAAAAGATGAGAACTCAGAATTGGTGGAATTGAAGTTGCAGCTGAAGGAAATACTTGATGAGGGATACATTAGGCCAAGTGTGTCACCTTGGGGGTTGCTAGTATTGTTTGTAAAGAATAATTACGGTACTCTCAGGTTGTGTATTGATTATAGGTAGTTGAACCAGATGACGATCAAGAACAAGAATCATTTGCCACAAATTGATGACTTGTTTGCCCAAATGAAGGGAGAAGCAATGTTCTGAAAGATTGAAATGAGATAAGGATATCATGAAGTACACATCAAAGAAGAGGACATTTACAAGACAAAATTTCATACCAGATATATGAATAATGAGTTTTTAGTGGTTATGTTTGGTCTTATTAATTCTCTAGCTACTAATTCATGTATTTGATGAATAATGTGTTACATGCTTCTCTAGACAAGTTTTTGATAGTGTTCATTGATGATATATTGATATATTATAAGAATGAGGAAGAGCATGCAAATCACCTAGCAACAATGTTAAGGTTGTTAAGAGAGAATTAGTTATATGATAATCTTAGTAAGTGCGGTTTGTTTCAGAAAAAAGTTCATTACTTGGGAACAATTATGGGTGATCGTAGTGGATTGAGGTACTTTTTTGACCAACCTAATTTTAATGTCAGGAAAGTTAGATGGTTGGCTACTCTCAGTGAGTTTGACTTGGAGATCAAGTACATTAAGGGAAAGGAGAACATCGTTGCAGATTTTGTTAGTAGAAGAGTACATGTGAATCACATTGCAACGACGAGTTATTATGGGATAGATTTGAAGGAACATATCTTGCAAGTAGGGCAACATGATGATAGGTATCATTAGTTGAGGCATTGGTTACAACAACAGGGTGAAGGTGATAGAAGGGAATGATCATGTAGAGTCATTTGTGATTTTCCTTTTAAGTGGGATGTTGTGAGGATCCTTATATGAATAGGAAAGTACATCCTTGAATTTATGTAACAAATCAAAAAACACCTTGTTTTATTATTGGAACAATGGAAAGGGTCTTATAAGACTTTTAGGTCATCTCAGTTTCTAATGTCCAATAGCATAGTTTCATATATTTTTCCTTTCGACTCATCCTTATGTCTTTCTTTATCATGGAAAATTTTAGGGGTGAATGTTCCTGCTTTGGCGAAATTAAGGGGTTTTAAATTTTTAGTGGGCGAATATCTTGTATCATAGTACATTTTTACAAATTGAATCAAACAGCTCACCTTATTTTACGGGAGAGGGTAAAAAAAGGTAAATTTAGCCCTTGAAATTAGGAGTTACAACCTTCCATTCACCCTAATTTTCAAGAATAGGTTTTATTTAAGTGAATCCTATGGGCCAAATACCATATTTATAAAAGAGGTATGGTAAATTAATAAAAATATAAATAAATGAGAGGTATGGTAAATAAATAGAACATTTTTTATATTTACTCCATAAGTCACCTTATATACATGCAAGGGTGTAAACAAATAAAAATATAAATAAAGTGGAGGTATGGTAAATAAATAAAACCTCTTTTTATATTTAGTCTATAACCCTCTTTCTATTTATGGAGGCTCAAAAAAGAGGTTTTATTTAAGTGAATCCTATGGGCCAAATACCATATTTGTAAAAGAGGTATGGTAAATTAATAAAAATAAATAAACGAGAGGAATTGTAAACAAATAAAACATTTTTTTATATTTACTCCATAAGTCACCTTATATTTACGAACACTCAAAAAATGCGTCATATTTAGGTGAAACCTACGGGCAAAATACTATGGGCCAAATACCATGGGCTCAGTTATTATTAATACCATGCAAAAAAAACATTATTGATAGTGTTCATTGATGATATACCATGCAAACATTATTAATCCTAATATTAGTATTAATATAAAAAAAATGGCACATGGTATTGACCCATGGTATTCACGTGGAATGTGGCCTATTTAAATGGGGGAATTAAACCAGCATATATCCATCTTTACTCTGGATCTGAGGTATCAAATATCGTGATATGGAAACTAGCATAGAGTGAAAAAATATTTGATCCCTCTCGCGGCTTGGTGGATCAAGAATAAAAATGGATGTTGTAATTTATGTATGTTAAACATTTTAAATTGGTTAAAATAAAAATCAATTATTAATTTTATTAATTTTAATTACTAATAGTAATTTTAAGCTCCAGGTTTAATGATAACCCATGGTATTGACCCATGGTAATACATGGTATCCAACATCATGTGAGCATAGACTATTTAAAGGGGAAATTCTATCATCTTAGATCCATCTTAATTCTGGGTCTACCAAGTACTCAGAGGGATAAATAGATTTCATCGCACTAAGAGTGGTAGATGTGGAGTTAAGATGGATATAGGTTGGTTTTTATGATAATGAAGATATTAAATAGACTTAGGAAATTATATTGTAAAAACATCTTAAGGTGAATGGTTAAAGCTTACATTTAGTCACTTCACAAATTTTAGTAAAAGATACCAATATCTCCATGAATATTGGTTTTTAACTTTTTTTTATTTAACAAAAAAAATTCAAAACAATGAAACCCTATCACTCTTTCCGCATCACTCTCGCAGAAGATTTCTCACCATTTTGTTGGCTCCCCATTAATGGCAGTGTAGAAGGTCAATGCTCCTATGTGTTTCCTGGCATGTGCTTAACGATGTGTCTGTTTACTAGCACCTGTGCGTTTTAGTGTAACAACAATCATGTCTCCAACAAGTGGTATCATAGCCAAAGGTCTTGAGTTCAAAACACACCTGGCTCACGTTGAGGGGGGATATTGTTGGCTCCACATTAATGGTGGTGTAGAAGGTTAATGCTCCGGTGTGTTTCGTGGCATGTGCTTAATGATGTGTTTGTTTACTAACACCTGCGGGTTTTGGTGTAATGGCAATCGTGACTCCAACACATGTTTCAAACATTCTCAATATGATATCTTCATGAAAAAGTTGTGTCTGCTTACCAACACATGCGAGTTTTGGTGTAATGGAAATCGTGACTCCAACGCATTTTTCAAACATTCTCAATATGATATCTTCATGAAAAAATTTAGGTACTGATGTTGGATTAGTTGTTTGAAAAATAAGTTGGTTTGTACAACCTTGCTATTCTTAGTTTGTCCTAATGATCTGTGGGGTTGGAGCCACTGCACCATATTTTCCTAAAAGGTGGAGATTGTTCATCAAAAAGGAAATTAATCTAGATGTTAGAACGCTATTAAAAAATATGAGACCTATGAGGGTAGTGAATTATGCTAATAAGAAATTTAGATTGGGAGAGACGTAATTAAATTTTATTATTTAATTGAAGATTTCTGATTAAAATAATAATAAATCTACATTTATATATTCATATATTGATTGGAAGGATTCTCACAATGGTCACTTCTTTCAATTAGATCCCCTTCAAGCCCTTGGGATACCTAATACTTTATTACATAATATAGTTGGGGCTTTTTACTTGTTGGCGTCTTGGGGTAAACAAACTTGATGTGTTTTTTTTTTTTTATCTCGCAGTTGGAGTCTACGGAATAAGAAAGAAATTTGATAACTTGAAGAAAGTGGTAGCTTGACAAAAGTTGTAGAGAAAAGATTAATCTCTCCTACCTTGAGAGAACTCGTTGTCAATATCAACACCTACAAGAATCATTGTAAACTTTGAAATGGGAACTCTGGCCAAAAAAACCCTTAAAAACATCAAAGCAGTGCTAAAAGCAAAAAATGTTGATGTTGGAATAACACCTTTTTTTTCTAGGGCAAATTTTGAACATGTTTTAAAAATGGTGGTGTAAACCAATTTTTTGTGCAAAAATTGTTCAAAAAAGACCTTCAAAACAAAAAGTGTTGACGTTGGGATAACACTTTTTTTTCCTTTTTTTTAAGAGTAATATTTCAACATTTCAGAATAATATCGTAAAATATTTTATCATGACCCTCAAAAAAATTAAAATTTCAAACAAATAATGAAAACAACAAATAAAATAAAAAGTTAAAAAATTAAAACAAAGAAAAAACACAAAACAAAAAAGTTTAAAAATTAACAAAACATAAAATAAAGTATATACTAAAAACAAAGCATAAAATATAAATGAAAAAAAAAAAAAAA
>APFE031091339.1:121885-185273 GCA_000404065.3 Pinus taeda | reverse complement strand
ATATATATATATTTATCCTCCTTCTCAAGGATATGCTAACCACAAGCTTAAGCTTGTCTTGTACACCAACATTGTCTCAATACATGAAGGTAACTCACTCCCAACTATATGCAGGATACTTTGTTAATAGGTTCACACTTTTTGTCATCATAATGTATCCATGTCATATCCAAATCACACTTTTTGTCATCATAATGTATCCATGTCATATCCAAATCCTCCTGAGACCACTCTCCAAGGAGCTTCTTCATCCTACCACATAACTAATCACTAAGATGGGTAGGTCTTTCAAGTGTTATTTATAAGTTGCAATATCAAAAACAACTTTTTTATTCTGAAATGAGTTGAGGCCTAATCAAAACAATGTACCTGGCGTGAAATATTTTCAATAGTTCTCTCCTTTTTATGAGATAAGGTTGATTTGAAAAGAAAGCCAACAACATCACTTCCATGAAATGATTAAACGGATCTAAAGGCTCCATATTTTATCCCTTCACATTTTTTGCATCAGGCAACAATCATGACTGGATCTAAAGGCTCCATAATTTCTCCCTTCACATCTTTTGCATCGGGCAACAATCATGACTTTTTTCATGACACAAATGTCAGTTCCTTATCAAAAGCTTTAAAACTCTTATTACCATGGAAAAATGTGTTCAATATATGAGATTTTTTTAAACAACTTTCAATGAAGACATGATTGCACTTAGTCCATTAAAAAGAAACCCCTAAATAAAAAATAGTGAAACTTAATTTTTTATCTTATTTTACTAATCTATGATGGAGAGTATTGCATTTAAACCTTGATTTACACATAATAAAAAAAAAAAACTTTTTATTTTAACTAAAACTAAGATAAAATTATGATTAACAATATCATACACATTTTTGGTTTTCCATAACTTTGGGAGAAGCCCCTTACATTCAAACCTAGTTAGCAGCCAAATTAAAATCGATGAAACTCATTATGCTTAAGCAGTTACTTTTAGAAATCTGTACTAACCGTGTTTCTACTTCAAATTATTAGAGTATTCTGTACCAAAATATCATTTTCAAGCCAGAAAAGAAATTTTGATATCTCATCTCATATAAGTAAATAAATATTTTACAGAAATATATCTATTTATTAGTCCCTGCCCTCCGGGCCTGGCAGGGACTATAGTAATCGATTCCCTGCGATTATATTAGTCTGACACGGGAACCGATAAATCTATTTCGGTTAAACCAAAATTAAACCAAAGTTTTTGCGATATGTTGGTGGTATGTCCCACTTTGCCGATGCGTGTAACCAATGGCTAAAACAATTGTCTTATTTGGCCTCAGTACAAGGTATGCGATCTCGAAACTTAGGCAAAACTTAGGAAAATGTTTTGGTTAATTAGTACAGGTTCCCGTCAGTGAAGTAATGCTATCTTTGGCATAGCATTAGTTGGGTCACATTTAATGTTTGGCTAACATTACGGAGAATTGGGGGTATGGTCGTAGGTTAAGTTTACTAAAACACGGACAGATGTTATCCTTATATGTTGCCAGTTGACAGATCTGTGGTGTAGGTGTCAATCGGCTCGCAGCTGAAGGGCTTAATTGTTTCCCCTTGCGATCAGTTGAACTGTTCCCCGTCGGTCCAGGAGTTTATCTGGGAGCCTCAGATGTGAAGATCCATGGCGGAAATCATAGGTCAGTGCTACCAGTGCTCTGTCCTGAGGCTAGGCTATTTACCAGCGGACATGCAAGATGACATCACTGCAGTGCTGGGGATGCTCATGGCTCTACCCAATGGTCATGGCCAGCACAGACATTCGACAATCCGGCTATTCAATCCGGCTCTTACTTTCCGATCAGAGCAAAAGCATCAGAAGATCCTGATCAATCAAGCTATCAGCATACACCAACTGATCCTGATCAATGAAGCTATTCACATCTCTTGGAAGCATAGCAGGCATACATCTTATTTTATGAAAAACCGACATAACGCAGACCAATCAGGTGATTCTGACCTTTTTACCTGCAATAATTGTACACAGTTACAGTACCCTTCAGCCATGGTTATTCCATATAAATATTGTAATGAGATGTTTAATTATTTACTGCTCTCTTTTTTTTTCCGGAGCTTGCGACCGCCTTTGATTCCGTGCACTACGCGAGCACGAAGCCTCTGTACTGGGCGACGAATGGTTGGTAACTGTAGTCGACCTTGTATTTCCCGTTATCTGTAGCCCAAGGAGATGCATCCCAGATCGATCCGTACAGGATCAAACCAAAGGTGGATTTGCTGCTCCCTTCCTGTAATAATCCTCCTTCGTCCCGCATTTCCAGCTCTTACATAAATGTTGGTCTGTAAGGTATAAGGTCTTCCCGGGATATTTCCCAGAAATTCAATGTCTATTTCATCGTGGTAGTCCGGGTGAGCCTCGTTGTTCGATAACTGCAACACAGATCCAAAAAGTTCACGGGGTTAGGAAAAGATGTTAGCCACCGATTTGACTGTCTTAATGGATAAGACAGTCAAATACGAGTTGAAGGATAAGACAGAAAGTAGCGACAATAGAAAGACAGAAAGTAGTAACAGAGTTCTGGGCCCTGTGGCAGGCGTAGTCCTTGACCTCGGCCATGAAGGACGTGCTGCCTGTAGCGATGCTAGGGAGGCTTACCAGAGGTTCTTCTCAGCACTTGGCATCAAGTGGCCTTTGAGAAAAGCGTAGCCAGAGGAGAAACGATGTTTTCAGGGCATGAATTTCAAACTTGAATTTGGCAATGGGGAATTCACAGTTCGTTCCTTTGCATTCGTTAAGCAAGGGTGTTATCTTTACAGAGGAACTACTACCAAGGAAGAACAAGGTATGCCGGAAGTGGCAGAGGGAGAAGAATGTCATGGAGAAGGTTGAACAGCAGGGCATCGGATTTATGCCAGCAGCTAGGGTGGCATGGCAGTGACATTTGTTCAGTGAGCTATGACAGCTGTTGGGCCATGACGTAGGCTAGTTCGAGGCTGATTTGATGGGGGTTATGCGAGGCTCATTTGATGGAGGTTGAGTAAGTCAGGTGATATATACGTGTTGTTCATTCTATTTTACATTATGCATGCAACGTCAGCTACGTGTAAGTTAGTTTAGTAACTTTTCTTGTTATATAATAAAGTTACGGTTGATTCGGTTAACTCACTTCCGCTTTCGCTTTTGTTTTTCTTGAGCTCTCAGGTGTTGTTTTCTAGCCGACCCTCCCGTTTGTCTGCCTTTTCTTTCCCAGGCTGACCCTCCCTTTTCAAAGGTACGGACAATGGTTCTCATACCTGCTCTATGAGCTTCTACTTCTTTGATTGTTAGAATTTTTGAGCATTGAAAATCTACATTTCTGTTAGCTTGATTTCATCTGCATTTTGTTATCGAAGACATCCTCTACATTGTGCTTGTACTTAGCTTCTCAGTGTTCTTTTTGCTTCTCGCTTAGTGGTACCTAGTTTCGAACAATTAATAGACAGTTTATATGGGTGAAATAATTTATATCTGTTCACTGTGTCACTTAATTTGAAAGAAATTTCGAGGTTTGCTATGAATACAATGTTCTTTTTGCTTCTGGCTTAATGCCCTTGTGTTAGGGGCTGGGTTTTGGCTATAAGTATCTGCATCCGGCCTTTCTCTTCAATTTATTTAATTGTCTGGATGTCATAGGTTTGGTCTTAGACTATTTTGCATCCTCAAAGTTTCCCTGTATTTTATTCATTTCCGTGACTACAAATCCCGTCCTATCCATTAACAAATTTTGTCATTTGAAATGTACGTTGAAGCCAGGTTTAGCATACAATCTAAATACCTCAAAGAATCTGAAGTTTCTGCTTGCATAAATAAATGCAAATGCATGGTCATTGTAACTGTAAATGTTCATATTTTTATGCGGGAACTTATATCTTCCCTTTTAGGTTTGGTCTTAGACTATTTTGCATCCTCAAAGTTTCCCTGTATTTTATTCATTTCCGTGACTACAAATCCCGTCCTATCCATTAACAAATTTTGTCATTTGAAATGTACGTTGAAGCCAGGTTTAGCATACAATCTAAATAGCTCAAAGAATCTGAATTTGAATGTTGGAATTACCTTTCCCAAAAGCTATTTTTAACAATATCCACGGAGCACACAATTCTGCCTTATTATTTGATCCCTGACAATAACTTTGAATTCAATAAAATGATTGTCTGCCACATGTAGAGCCCATCCAAATCCACAGATGCCTGGGAATTCTTGGCCAGCTCTGTCAAAGTAATTGCCAAGCTTTGCTCTTATCTATTATCTATTTCTGGAGGTACTGGAATTCTACTATACTTCCAAAATCCTTCATATGCATATCTTAACTGTAGTGGAAAAATCCCCTTGCTTTGAAATATCTTGTCATATTTAGCTATCCATAATGCACGTGAACTTGTGTAAGGTAGAGCTTTATGCTCGACTACTGTTTTATCGTTGTACCATCCTTTAAACAATCATAAATGTTTTCCCCTGACCTTTTTCCTTCTATTTGTCAGACTCAATGCTTCAAGGCATACTTTTTTTGTGAAAGGACAATCTATGATGTATGCTTTCCTTGTTGTTTTTGCATAGGATGCACCTTCCTGGACCATGCCAGGTCCTCTTATTGCAAATGTCTTGAGTGAGGACCTTATTAAGTTATTAGATATTCTTGCTTTTAATGAGCATTGCAGCTTCCAATTTGACTTCCACCACCACCTTTGTTGTCCCTCCTTTTCTTCTTCCATCTTCACTTCATATCCCAATCTAGCTGTGTAATTTCCTAAACTTTTATTCTTTGACCACATGATCACATCATCGTCATCTTTTAATCTTGTAGCACTGTGTTTTAGAGTGATTATGTACTGATGCCATTCCTCTGCTATCTCCCCCCTGTAGATCTAATAATGTTGATGCCTTCAATCCATGGTTCCACACGTTACTGTTCCTTGGATTAGCAACATCTGCTAGGCTATGAATCTCGAGATTATTTAGATACCGTCTGAAAGTCTGTATATACCTTTGCATCCCAACCAAGGATGTTCTTCTAATCTTACTCTGTTTCCTCTTCCTATTTTCCACACCAATCATTTCCTTGGCAGTGGAAAAACTTTTACCAAAGCTTTCCAGATCACTGAAGCTCCTTCAAAAGCCTTCTTTCCTTTCCTAATCCGGTCCTTTAAAGTTCCAGGTGCTATATATTTTTCTGTCATTATTCTCCCTACAGGCCTTCAGTTGGCATCAATTTCCATAACTTTTAGCTGCCAAAGCTTGCCCAAATAGACGTATGTTCTTCAATCCCCATCACCCATTCTCTTTTTGCTGTGCTAGTCTTTTCCATTTGACCCTGTATTTTATTCATTTCCGTGACTACAAATCCCGTCCTATCCATTAACAAATTTTGTCATTTGAAATGTACGTTGAAGCCAGGTTTAGCATACAATCTAAATAGCTCAAAGAATCTGAAGTTTCTGCTTGCATAAATAAATTCAAATGCATGGTCATTGTAACTGTAAATGTTCATATTTTTATGCGGGAACTTATATCTTCCCTTTTCATGACAAATATTTATGCTCATTATCTCCTTTCATGAACATTTTTATGATGGAACTTATTTCTTCCCTTTTTATGACAAATATCTTCATTCTCACGATTCATAACCATTTTTGAGTTTCCTAATATGGGGGAATAAAAATATTTTTGAGGTTCTCAATGTTCAAAATAAAATGTTTTGGTAATGAAACTGCTGGTCATTGATAATTTTGGTAATGAAACTGCTGCTCATTGATAATTTTTCCCAGAGCAAATCTTTGTTTAAGGCTAGTTCATCTATATACCTAAGTGAGTGCTGTAAGTCTGACTGTGGGCATAGAAACTATTGATCAGAGAGATCATATCTATAATACAGATGCTACTGCTCTGTTGGATGCCCGTTTTGATAGCTTATCTGTAATAACACCGTCTTTAAATCACTAGCTAGCTATATTACATGCTTTGGCTTCGATTTTAGGGTTTCTTCGACTACATTTTCTAGTTGGGGTTTGGTCTCGCTTTCAAACCCTAAGCCTTTTGACTATACAACAATTCATTGTCACTATGCGTGTCAATGGCTAAGTGAGGCAAAATACTGTAATGGCAAAATGGAAGAGTTGCAACTTGCTGTAAGTCTGACTGTGGGCATAGCCATGGATTGCATTGATGGCATTCTGCAATTGGGTTCACTACATTTTCTAGTTGGGGTTTGGTCTCGCTTTCAAACCCTAAGCCTTTTGACTATACAACAATTCATTGTCACTATGCGTGTCAATGGCTAAGTGAGGCAAAACACTGTAATGGCAAAATGCAAGAGTTGCAACTTGCTATAAGTCTGACTGTGGGCATAGCCATGGATTGCATTGATGGCATTCTACAATTGGGTTCACTGTTTGGTTATTCTCACATAAGAGGCTGCAATGAATCATGTATTGCATTGATGGCATTCTGCAATTGGGTTCACTGTTTGGTTATTCAAGGATGCCTCTATGGAACAGTTGGAGCTCATAGGGCCTGTCATTTTAAGTGGAAAGTCTGACTGTGGGAAATAACCGTATCTGGATGGGAGATTTCGTTTTCAGATTCAGCTTTTACCAACAGTTCCTCCTGAAGAGATAAGCTTCTTTAGAAAGTCTATCTGCATGTTCATTTAGTTATCTATAAACTTGTTGGAATGAGACATGCTTGAACATATTTCTTACCTCTTTAAATTTGTCCATGGATGGCTGTAGGAGAAGGTTTTCCAGTGTGCTTTCACCCGTTACCCATTCAAGAATGAGTTTTGAGTTCCCCAGAATTTGAATGTTGGAATTACCTTTCCCAAAAGCTATTTTTAACAATATGCACGGAGCACACAATTCTGCCTTATTATTTGATCCCTGACAATAACTTTGAATTCAATAAAATGATTGTCTGCCATATGTAGAGCCCGTCCAAATCCACAGATGCCTGGGAATTCTTGGCCAGCTCTGTCAAAGTAATTGCCAAGCTTTGCTCTTATCTATTATCTATTTCTTGCAAATGTCTTGAGTGAGGACCTTATTAAGTTATTAGATATTCTTGCTTTTAATGGCAAAATGCAAGAGTTGCAACTTGTTGTAAGTCTGACTGTGGGCATAACCATGGATTGCATTGATGGCATTCTGCAATTGGGTTCACTGTTTGGTTATTCTCACATAAGAGGCTGCAATGAATCATGGATTGCATTGATGGCATTCTGCAATTGGGTTCACTGTTTGGTTATTCAAGGATGCCTCTATGGAACAGTTGGAGCTCATAGGGCCTGTCATTTTAAGTGGAAAGTCTGACTGTGGGAAATAACCGTATCTGGGTGGGAGATTTCGTTTTTAGATTCAGCTTTTACCAACAGTTCCTCCTGAAGAGATAAGCTTCTTTAGAAAGTCTATCTGCATGTTCATTTAGTTATCTATAGACTTGTTGGAATGAGACATGCTTGAACATATTTCTTACCTCTTTAAATTTGTCCATGGATGGCTGTAGGAGAAGGTTTTCCAGTGTGCTTTCACCCGTTACCCATTCAAGAATGAGTTTTGAGTTCCCCAGAATTTGAATGTTGGAATTACCTTTCCCAAAAGCTATTTTTAACAATATCCACGGAGCACACAATTCTGCCTTATTATTTGATCCCTGACAATAACTTTGAATTCAATAAAATGATTGTCTGCCATATGTAGAGCCCGTCCAAATCCACAGATGCCTGGGAATTCTTGGCCAGCTCTGTCAAAGTAATTGCCAAGCTTTGCTCCTATCTATTATCTATTTCTGGAGGTACTGGAATTCTACTATACTTCCAAAATCCTTCATATGCATATCTTAACTGTAGTGGAAAAATCCCCTTGCTTTGAAATATCTTGTCATATTTAGCTATCCATAATGCACATGAACTTGTGTAAGGTAGAGCTTTATGCTCGACTACTGTTTTATCGTTGTACCATCCTTTAAACAATCATAAATGTTTTCCCCTGACCTTTTTCCTTCTATTTGTTAGACTCAATGCTTCAAGGCATACTTTTTTTGTGAAAGGACAATCTATGATGTATGCTTTCCTTGTTGTTTTTGCATAGGATGCACCTTCCCGGACCATGCCAGGTCCTCTTATTGCAAATGTCTTGAGTGAGGACCTTATTAAGTTATTAGATATTATTGCTTTTAATGAGCATTGCAGCTTCCAATTTGACTTCCACCACCACCTTTGTTGTCCCTCCTTTTCTTCTTCCATCTTCACTTCATATCCCAATCTAGCTGTGTAATTTCCTAAACTTTTGTTCTTTGACCACATGATCACATCATCGTCATCTTTTAATCTTGTAGCACTTTGTTTTAGAGTGATTATGTACTGATGCCATTCCTCTGCTATCTCCCCCCTGTAGATCTAATAATGTTGCTGCCTTCAATCCATGGTTCCATACGTTACTGTTCCTTGGATTAGCAACATCTGCTAGACTATGAATCTCGAGATTATTTAGATACCATCTGAAAGTCTGTATATACCTTTGCATCCCAACCAAGGATGTTCTTCTAATCTTACTCTATTTCCTCTTCCTATTTTCCACACCAATCATTTCCTTGGCAGTGGAAAAGCTTTTACCAAAGCTTTCCAGATCACTGAAGCTCCTTCAAAAGCCTTCTTTCCTTTCCTAATCCGGTCCTTTAAAGTTCCAGGTGCTATATATTTTTCTGTCATTATTCTCCCTACAGGCCTTCAGTTGGCATCAATTTCCATAACTTTTAGCTGCCAAAGCTTGCCCAAATAGACGTATGTTCTTCAATCCCCATCACCCATTCTCTTTTTGCTGTGCTAGTCTTTTCCATTTGATCAAAGGGATTCCTTCCCTCTCTCTCTAGCCTGTCCACAGAAAGCTAAAGCACTTTTTTCTAATCTTTTCCAGGATTCCTTTTGGGATGTAGGTTAAGGGTAACCAATATACTGGAATCCCCTCCAAATCTGATTTCACTAAAGTAAATCTGCCTCTGAATAAGCATCTATAGCACCAATTAGTCACACTCTTCTCAATTATTTTTTCCAGAGGTAGGACCAATCCTTATATCTATAGTCAATTGGTTTTAGAAAGAGCCCAGTATATTTAAGCCCATTTTCAAAAGGCACAGAAGTAAAGGGCAACACATCATTGAATTGTTTTTCAAGATCTTCCCCAATTCCATTAAATAAAATGGAGGTCTTATAAAAATTCACCTCCATTACTCTGGCTTTACAATGTTGATTTATGATTTCTGTACTTTGCAGCTTCTCTTTCAGTCCCAACTCAAAAGAGGATGGCATCATCTACAAATAACAAGTGAGATAAGGACAGGTCATTCCCCATTTTTCTGCCCTTAATGGACCCTTCCCTTTTGCTGGATTCTGTCATCCTACTTAACCCTCCAGCAGCTGGTAAAAAAATAAATGAGGACACTGGGAAGTCTTGTCTGAGCCCCCTCGAGGCATACAAAACCTTGAAGCTAAACCATTTATCAATATTGCAAATGAAGCTGAGGCTGGACACCCCATTATCCAGTTGCCAACTTCAATACTTATCCCAATTTGCATCAAATATTAACCTAAGATAAAGCCAACTTATTTTAGCAAATGCCTTCACCAACTCCAATTTCATCACCATTGCTGAAAGCTTTTAGACTTTAATTGAGTGTAAAACCTCTTGCGCTGATCCCACTACCTCATGAATATGTCTGTTATAAGGAAACCCAAACTACTCCTCTGATACAAAACCAGATAAATATCCAAAGGGCGGGTCACAGGACCTGGAGAGTTTTAACCTCGTAACTATACTCTATGCATATCAGGTTCATCGTTTAGAGCATGGACCTTTTCATTGCTTTATCCTTTATATCTCTTCTAACATGTAAATTGTAATTCTCACTGTGGGCATAGCCATGACTAGTCACATAAGAGGCTGCAATGAATCTGACTATTAGCATCTTTTGCTCCATCCTCTCCCTTCTCAGGGGCCCTGTTGCCATTAATAATCATCAGGATACTAGCTTAATGAAATATGTTTTCAGGTCATTCTGCAATTGGGTTCACTGTTTGGTCTCTATAGCCATTTTATTATAGGTCATTTATCCATTTTTCTATAAGAGGATAGTAACAACAATGGATAGATATAGTTTAATACAAACCCTGCTACTCTGCTGCATGGCAGATTCTTAGTGTTCTTTTTGCTCCTAAAGCTCATAGGGCCTGTCATTTTAAGTGGAAAGTTATGCTATAAATTGAGGTGAAACTCCTGCTCATTAATAATTTTTTCCCAGAGATTCATCTATATACCTAAGTGAGGCAAAATACTGTAATGGCAAAATGCAACAGTTGCAACTTGCTGTAAGTCTGACTGTGGGCATAGCCATGACTAGTCACATAAGAGGCTGCAATGAATCATGGATTGCATTGATGGCATTCTGCAATTGGGTTCATTGTTTGGTCTCTATAGCCATTTTATTATAGGTCATTTATCCATTTTTCTATAAGAGGATAGTAACAACAATGGATAGATATAGTTTAATACAAACCCTGCTGCTCTGCTGCATGGCAGATTCTCAGTGTTCTTTTTGCTCCTAGAGCTCATAGGGCCTGTCATTTTAAGTGGAAAGTTATGCTATAAATTGAGGTGAAACTACTGCTCATTAATAATTTTTCCCCAGAGCAAATCTCTGTTTAAGGCTAGTTCATCTATATACCTAAATGAGGCAAAATACTGTAATGGCAAAATGCAATAGTTGCAACTTGCTGTAAGTCTGACTGTTTCCCGATTCTAGTTTGCAATATGAGTAGTTCAATTCTCTTTGTTTCTTAATTCGTTTGTTGTCTAGTTCAAGCCTTGAAAGCTCACACTATGACTATTTTTGTGGCTACTGCGACAGCTTGACTATCCTTTACTCTATCTAATTAGCTGTTGTAGTTGCTCATAGGGCCTGTCATTTTGAGTGGAAAGTCTGACTGTGGGCATAGCCATGACTAGTGACATAAGAGGCTGCAATGAATCATGGATTGCATTGATCAATGCATTTCTATAAGATTCATATCTGAGACAAAATATGGGGATAAAACTAGTCTTTTTTCTCTTTCTAGAAAAATATTACATGGCACAAGATTTTACTCCATCAGTGCTTGATAAATTGATCTCTACTAGTTAGCTGTCTGTGTATAATTTCAAGGAAAACGATAACATCAAGGACTGTTGTCTGTGTATAATTTGAAGGAAAACGATAACACCAAAGTCCTTGAGACAAAAATATCCAAAGGGCGGGTCACAAGACCTGGAGAGTTTTAACCTCGTAACTATACTCTATGCATATCAGGTTCATTGTTTAGACCATGGACCTTTTCATTGCTTTATCCTTTATACCTCTTCTAACATGTAAATTTTTTATCTCAGGTATCCACAGATACATAAAAAAAACATTTAACAGCTCATCAGGGATCCCTAAAATTAGAGGACAAAACTTTCCAAAACTTTCCATTCTCAACTGCGTTGCTGGAGCATCAAATATGGAGAGCATTTTGATGAATAAATAACACAATTTAATAAACAATACAGAAAGAGAGTAAAGGAGATACCAAATTGAAATCTAGTTTGAGATGCTAAAGCCTTAAGATTGTCACACAAACATTCAGAAGTTGAAAGACAATCAAAGATGGAGATCAGACATAGTTGTCTGGCATGAATACAAGTGCTCTTATGTTCCGCAATGGATTCTACAAGATAGTTGAATCTTTCACTTGGAGTTCAACTGTGCACTACAAGTACAAGTGCACAATTTCCATTTTAAATCTTGACTGATGACATATTTTAAAGCATGCAATCTTATAGCTATGAAATTATTGGTCTTGTGGAGCTAGCTGTTGTATAATGTCTGTGTATAATTTCAAGGAAAACGATAACATCAAGGACTGCTGTCTGTGTATAATTTCAAGGAAAACGATAACACCAAAGTCCTTGAGACAAAAATATCCAAAGGGCGGGTCACAAGACCTGGAGAGTTTTAACCTCGTAGCTATACTCTATGCATATCAGGTTCATCATTTAGAGCATGGACCTTTTCATTGCTTTATCCTTTATACCTCTTCTAACATGTAAATTTTTTATCTCAGGTACCCACAGATACATAAAAAAAACATTTAAAAGCTCATCAGGGATCCCTAAAATTAGAGGACAAAACTTTCCAAAACTTTCCATTCTCAACTATGTTGTTGGAGCATCAAATATGGAGAGCATTTTGATGAATAAATAACACAATTTAATAAAGAATACAGAAAGAGAGTAAAGGAGATACCAAATTGAAATCTAGTTTGAGATGCTAAAGCCTTAAGATTGTCACACAAACATTCAGAAGTTGAAAGACAATCAAAGCTGGAGATCAGACATAGTTGTCTGGCATGAATACAAGTGCTCTTATGTTCCGCAATGGATTCTACAAGATAGTTGAATCTTGCACTTGGAGTTCAACTGTGCACTACAAGTACAAGTGCACAATTTTGAGTCTAAATCCTTCAACAATATTTGGGAAAGGGTGTTTCTACAGAAGTTTGAGTACATTCATGTCTTTATTTATTTATTTTGTTCCTCTTTAGTTAGCCATGTTTATTTCATTTTGAATCCATTTTAAATCTTGACTGATGACATATTTTAAAGCATGCAATCTTATAGCTATGAAATTATTGGTCTTGTGAAGCTAGCTGTTGTATAATGTAGATAATATTTAGTCACTTTCTTACTCTTAGATTCTATATTCGATCCATTATACCCTTGTGTTTAGGGCAAAAATTGGCTTCTTAAAAATTAAAATAACAGTGGAGACCTCAGTTGAAAGCCAGTAACAGTAGCTTAACTGTAATCTTGGTAATTTTCTCTCTTAACAAAATTCAGTCAGAGGCTGAATGGCGTGCTAATGAATGAGTCTTATGTGTTCTGTTGTTCCCTCGAATATACAATCACTGTTGACTTTGTGCGAAGTTGAGTTGGAATAGATGGAATAAAGCAATGCGCTTATATACACTGTTATGAAATGGTTGAATTTATTCCCCTCATTGGTGTTTTGATGCCTTAAATTTACTTCTTTATCTCACTGATTAATTTTACGCCGTATCTGACTGCTGAGTAGAACGATATACAATTACACCCACTAGTCCTAACGTACAACAGGTTCTTTTTGGTCTTTGGCAGTGGCATTTTGAGCTCTGAGTTCAGTAGACATTTGCAGTTTCAAAGGTACACACAATGATTCTCTGTTCTATATGCATTTGCATTGTCCAATTTGCTTTGTGACCAGTAATTGCATTGCATGACTAAACATAATATTCATATTCTCTGTTCTATATGCATTTGCATTGTTCAACATTTAGTCATCATCATGTATGCTATGTCTGAGGAAGACAAATTGCAATTAGTCTTGCAAAAGCATCACTTATGTCGTGTGGACAATTTCTCATATCTAATTGGAGACTGTTTATTCGATAGTTTAGAACTTTTGCTAGATTTCCGATACACATCAGTAGAGCTAAGAAGAGGAACAATAGAGTATTTTAGATGCTGTCTCGAAAAACAAGATGGAGAAGCAATTTTGTCTTATGAACATGAACTGCATGAAGTGTCACTTCAAGAAATGCATAACATTAGCAATCGTGAAATCTATTTAGACAAAATGGCTAGATCTGCCTCACACAATATACCCTTAGGATCTAGAGGTCTATGGGGAGATATTTTCTGTATCCATTGGCTCTCAAATTGGCTGAATATTCCAATTAGAGTTTGGTCCAAAACAAAGATGAGCATTTATTTGCACTTCAATTCAAGTCTTATGGCAAATACTGTCAACATATTATTCCATGACGAGGATCCTCTGAATGGGCACTTCGAACCTTTGGTTCGTACGCAGCCTACAATTGGGTTGTACCTTCCAACAACAAACCAACGTCTCATATGAACAAGATGCTGTAATGTTTCATTCAGCGCATTCCTCAAAGAACAATACTGAACAAGATGTTGTAATGTTTCATTCAGCGCATTCCTCAAAGAACAATACTAAAGCACAACCTGAAACAAAATGTCAGGCTGTTGAAACTAAATTAAAACCGTCTTGTCACTTAAACAAGCACAACAAAAGTGTATCTTTGCATGTGCTTAAGGACATTGCTCACAAGGATTTGAAAAGACAAAAAATAGGCATTGACTATAGCAAAATTGCAATGAAACAACAAGAATTTCAGTCACTTAGAAACGTGTCTACTATGTCTGACGAGCACAAGTTGCAATTACTCTTGCAAAAGCATCACTTATTTCGTGTGAACAATTTCGCATATCTAATTGGAGACTGTTTATTCGATAGTTTAGAACTTTTGCTACATTTCCAATACACATCAGTAGAGCTAAGGAAAGGAACAATAGAGTATTTCAGACATTGTCTTGAAAAACAAGATAGAGAGGCAATTTTGTCTTACGAACATGAACTGCATGAAGAGTCACTAAAAGAAATGCATAACATTAGCAATCGGGAAATCTATTTAGACAAAATGGCCAGATCTGCCTCAAACAACATACCCTTAGGATCCAGAGGTTTATGGGGAGATATTTTCTGTATCCATTGGCTCTCAAATTGGCTGAAAATTCCAATTAGAGTTTGGTCCAAAACACAGATGAGACCTTATTTGCACTTCAATTCAAGTCTTAAATCAGATACTTATGACCTATTATTCCACGACAAAGATCCTTTGAATGGGCACTTCGAACCTCTCATTCATAAGCAATCAACAATGCATTCTAGCTTCCAACAAGAAACAAGCAACTCATATGAACAAATGAACTTATGCAGTAAACAAGATAACATGGAAACATGTGTTCGTCCAAGTAAAGAAGATACAAGTGAAATAAAGACATCTTTAGCCAACGCTAAAACATCAATAAAGACATCTTTAGCCAACGCTAGAACATCTACTCTAGCAACTGCATCAAATACTGAGGAGGTTGCATCAAATACTGAGGAGGTTGTAATGTTTCATTCATCGCATTCTGCAAATAACAACACAGAAATACAATCTGAAACAAAATGTCAATTTGATCAAACTAGATTAAAACCATCTTGTCATTTAAACAAGCACAAGAGAGGTTTATCTTTGCGTGAGCTTAAGGACATTGCTCGGGAAAATGTGAAAAGGCAAAAAATAGGCATTCAATATAAAAAAATTACAATGAAACAAGAAGTAGTTCTAGAGAACACAGAAGATGCCAGTGGGACACTCCCACTGAGATCCCCGTCACTGAGAAACTTGGAAAAACATATGAGAACCAATGCACAAACAGAAATCGTAACTTCTCGTCCATTAGGCAAACAGACAAAAGTTCTAGAAAATAGGGCAGATGTTAATGAGACACTGAGATTTCAATCACTTAGAAACTTGAAAAAACATATTAGAAACAACGCACAAACAGAAATGAAAACTTCTCGTCCATTAGGCAAAGAGAAAAAAGTTCTAGAAAACACAGGGCAACATATTAGGCCCGACCCGCAAACAGAAACTGTAAACTCTTGTCCATTAGGCAAATAGAGGAAACATTTATCTTTGCGTTTGCTTAAAGGCATTATACGGGAAAAATTGAAAACACATAAGATAAGACTCGCATTCAACACAACAACAATGAAACAAGAAATAGTCATAGAACACGTAGACTACAACCCATTTGTAACAAGATCAAAGAAGCTTTCAACACAATCAAAGAACTCAGGAAAATCTAGTCTATCGGTTCAGTCAAGATCAACAAACACATTAACACAATTATCGAAGTTTGATGAAATATATCAAAGACAAATAAGTGACACACCTATTTTCAATTGTTCATCATGTGAAAGAACCTTTTTCAAAAGGGACATTTGCTTGTTGCAGCAAGCAAATCAAACAAGACAAAATAACATTAGGAAACTATCAACTAGTTTTGAGGATGTTAAATCTCGTGTTCAAGATGGCTACATTTGTAAACACTGCAAAAAAGCAATTGAACATGGAACAATTGCTAAATATGCAGTTCCTGAACAAATAAGAAGAAACAATGCCACTAGAACACTCACACAACTCACTGAACTGGAAGAAAGACTAGTTGCATTAAGATTGCCCTTCTTGCAAATAAAAGAAATGGGCCATCGACATAAGAAGCCACAACTAGGCTTAACTGGAGGAGTTATCAATGTGCCCACAAATATTTCTAGAATTCAATCTGCATTGCCCCGAACTATAAAAGACACTGACACGGTTGCTGTTGTTCTCAAAAAGAGTTTAAGATTCAAAAGTGCATATGCATTTGGTTGAGTTAACATTCACAAAGTGATGAAAGCATTAAAACAATTATGCAAAAGAATGCTTTACAAGCTTGAGAATGCTACCATAGATGACAATTGGAAAGAGGCATTTCTACAAAATCAAGAGGCATATCAAAGTTCAAGTGACATTGATGATAGCGAAGACGATAACCAAGGAAACGATGAACCAACGACAAAAACATTGCTGCATGGATTCATTGATGCACACACTGTCTATGACCTTGTTAACAGACAAATTAACATTGCACCTGCTGCCGGATACATGCCATTAGGAATCTTCAGAGATAAGTACTCAGAAGAAATGAGTTTTCCCTCGCTTTTCTATGGAAACAAACGCCCAGTTGACATCTCCAAAAACTTTACATATCAAAAGATCTGTCACTGGGAAGTGCTGCATAAAAACCACGATTTTGCTTATCATACTACAAACTCGTTTTATAAAGCAACTCGCATTATCATAAATCAAGTCTTGAATACAATGTGGATTAGAATTAGAAAAGGGCAATTGAAAGGTAGAAAACTAGTTGCAAGAGACGTTAAGTCAAAACCAAACCTAGATCGTATTTTAAATTCTGACATTGGGTACATGGATCTAAAAACAATTCGTACCTCGCCTGACTACCACCAGCAAATACGGAACAAACTCTATGCAATGATTCGACAACTAGGGCCGCCCACTTTCTTTGTTTCCTTTAGTAGTGCCGAGCATCTTTGGGATCCTTTAATGGATGCATTGAGAGACATAAAACAGAATACTAGAAAACCAAAGACAAATGAACTTGATGAAAATGAACCTAGCTCGTTATTAAGAAATGACCCTGTTACTTGTGTACGTTACTATAGATCTAGGAGGGACGCACTACATCAATTGACATCTCATGATCACAAGTATTATGGAGAACTCAATGACCACTTCTATGTAACTGAATTCCAAAATCAGGGAAGTGAACATGAACATGGTTTACTTTGGATAAAATCTGCACCAATCTATGGTCAAAATGCAAACATTGAAGTTGAACAATTCGTTGACAATTACTTGTCAACTAATTCATTCCTACTTGCAAAGGAACTTAGAGCTCTACAACACCATTTTCACACAAAAAGTTGTATCAAGCATGCAAAGTCTAATTGCATATTTAATTTCCCAATACAACCCATGAAAGCAGCAAAAATACTTGAGCCTCTTGAATTCGATAGTGATAGAACAAAAACACATGCAAAGCTAATCTTTGAAACAATAAACAACACAAGATACAATGAAAATGATACATTTGATAGATTTTTGGCCAACCTTGGACTAGTACACAATGAATACATACATGCCATCCAATGTACACTAAATCGAACAACACTCTTATTGCAAAGAAAACCAGTTGACACCTGGACAAATAGCTTTGCAAAACACATTCCGGGAATTTGGATTGCAAACACTAATTCCCAATTTGTACTTGACTCATATGCAGCTGCAATGTATTGCAGTTCCTATATGACGAAAGAAGATAGAACGCTCGCAAGGACATTTAAAAACATACGCGAAGATCATGTGAAAGCAAAATCTGATATCCTAAAGACCATTAGTTCTTTAGGGAAAGCTTTGGTCAACTTGCAACAAATGTCTGCACAACAAGCAGTGCATATTGTGTTATCACTTCCACTAAATTGTAGTTCACGAAAGTGTGTATTCATTAACACATCTCCTGTGGATGATCGTGCATTTGTTCTTAAAAGAAAAAAGGACCTGCAAAAGGAGGCAGATGACTCAGAAGACATAATGTGCCCATCAATTATTGACTACTATGTTCTACGACCTACCGCTATTGAACTTGTATGCCTAGCGGAATTTGCATCTAGTTATACAAAGAAAGGACAAAAACACAGAAAATCAAGTAGACCATATGTCATTCGATCTGTTAGATATAGCAAATACAAGGACATTGAAAACCACTGTAGAGAGCAATTAATGTTATACTACCCCTATCGAGTAAGTGAAACTACAATTAAGCAACACCACACAAGTTGGCAATCTGCATATCTCACATTCGAAGAAATAGTCAAGCAAAATGAACAAAAGTTCAAATTTGTTACAACAACTACATGGGGTGACATAGATGACGCAATTCACAGAGTAGAAACAGAAACTGAACAAATATTCGACATAGATAGTTTGAGATCAAATGAAACAAAAACCACAACTTTTAACAAATCAATAGATGACAAATACGAAAACTATGACTTCCAAAATGACTTGGAACATTTCCAAGATACAAAGAAGTTTTCTCTACGGTCTACAAGGCCATATGAAATCGTCAAACAACCACATATACTTGAAGACATAGAGTACTATGAATTAATGCGTCAACTAAACACAGAACAAGCAAGCATAGTGACTGATGTTATAACAAGAAAATTGTACAGACCAGACGAGCTAATCTATTTGTTCTTAACAGGAGGTGCAGGAACAGGAAAGACACACACAGCTAAGGCAATTTTCCAATCCTTAGTACGCATACACAATGTGGCATTGCCTTATAACCCATCACAACTAATAGGAATAATCATTGCACACACAGGCAAAGTTGCCTTTAATGCTGGTGGGGTGACATTGCATTCTGCATTCTATTTGCCCTTTAACAAAGCAGATTGCCCGTCCCTAAACAATGAAAAATTAGACACATTATCGAAGCATTTCCAACAATTGCGTGTACTCCTCATAGATGAGGCATCGCTTGTTGGTGCAACAACACTATATCAAATTGACAAGCGGCTATGCCAAATCTTACACACACCAACTTCATACTTTGCTAATGTTGACATCATATTCTCTGGTGATCTTTACCAGGTGAACCCAGTCAGAGATTCTCTGATCTTTGAAAACCCAAGAATCCACAAAAACACAATTCCATATGACTTTTGGCCTGAGAAAATAAAATTTTATCAATTGCACACAACAATGCGGGAAAAAGACCCATTGTTCATCGATGTACTAAATAGGATGAGATTAAACACGCAAACAGATCAAGATATTGCTTATGTAAACAATAACTGTTACAGGATGGCACCTTTAAGCCTAGTTTTCCCATACATTTTCTATCGGAACAAAGATGTCCATAATCACAATGCAAAAATGCTTTCTCTGACAGAGGGAGAGCAAATAACGCTAGTTGCAATTGATAACTACGAGAGTGCTGGATCGAGCTATTTTGCTTTTGATAAAGCAATCTCATTGCCATCAACAATCATAGTTAAACAAAACATGTTAGTTGAACTATATGCAGGAAATTACAATACAAGTGATGGATTGGTTAATGGTGCTGAAGGGATTTTCAAATCCTATTCATCTAATAACAACGGACCTGACATTGTCTGGATAGAATTCTCAGACACAGAAATTGGCAAACAACAAAGAAACAAATTTAAACAACTATACGACATAAATATATCGCCAAATTGGAAACCAATCCTGCGAATTGCAAAATCGCTAGCAATGTCTCATAACAAATTACAAATTACAATTCGGAAACAATTTCCAATCCAATTAGCCTGTGCACGAACAATACACCGAACACAAGGGTTGACATTAGATCAACTTGCATTTGACCCAACTGGTGTCACAAAACATGGTCTAGTCTACACTGCATTATCACGTGTTAGAACTATCGAGTCACTATACTTGATTAACAAACTGACACAACGAAACTTCCATATCAAAAACAAGATAATCAATGAAATGGCACGGCTAGAAACAATTGCTGCATGGAAACTAGAATTCACAAAGAAGAAATCTGATAACAAGGATCTTTTGTCAATTGCAAGTCTGAACACACGTAGTCTACGTGCACACCTTACTGACGTGATTCACCACAATGACTTGATGGACAATATGATCCTTTGTTTTCAAGAAACTCATCTCTACAGTCCGCCAGTAGACAAAGAATTCTTATCATTCAATTTCACCATTGCACATTCGACACATGGAATTCTTACTTGCATAAACAAGAAAATACCTATTAACGCAATAAAGACATTTTGCAAAAACAAAATAGAGCTTACCCTAATTGACATGTACTTCCAGCAGTCGATTTGCTTAATGAACATTTATGCAGCACCATTTGAACAAGTATCCACGATAACGCAAATAATAAAGGAAGCAAAATCGCAAACTACATATACTGATTGTGTTTTTTTAGTTATTGGTGATCTCAACATTGACATCAAACAACCAACAGCTCGCAGCAAAAACTTCGTACAATTTATGGAAATGGAAAACTTACAAGAAATAACAAGCAAACTATCTCCACAACGGAAAACAATAATAGACCATATCTGGACAACTTTGCCAATAAAACAGTGTGAAATAAATGTAACATGGGCATATTGGTCTGATCATGGCATACTCTATGTGCTACTACAGCTCTAACGGTCCTTTTCTCTGTAATCTGTTAAACATGCCATAAAACAAAACCTATGTTTTCCACTTTTTTGCACTTTTGGCCTTCTCACTGCAATATCGATGTAGCATTGGTATACAAGTCTCTCTACAATTTGCTATGTTTTCCACTTTTTTGCACTCTTGCTTTTCTCACTGCAAAATCAATGTACCACTGGTACACAAGTTTCTCTACAATTTGCTAAACTTCATATCCAACTGAAAATATATGTCTTGCAGCTACCTTGCAACACTCTGCCCAAACTAATCAAGGTAACAACAATGCGCTACTACAGCTCTAACGGTCCTTTTCTCTGCAATCTGTTAAACATGCCATAAAACAAAACCTATGTTTTCCACTTTTTTTCACTTTTGGCCTTCTCACTGCAATATCGATGTAGCATTGGTATACAAGTCTGTCTACAATTTGCTATGTTTTCCACTTTTTTGCACTCTTCCTTTTCTCACTGCAAAATCAATGTACCACTGGTACACAAGTTTCTCTACAATTTGCTAAACTTCATATCCGACTGAAAATATATGTCTTGCAGCTACCTTGCAACACTCTGCCCAAACTAATCAAGGTAACAACACAGAGAATAGTATTATGCACAGATCTAGAATTACATTGAACACATTTTGCTTATAAACCTAATAGCTTGTACTCATATGTGTACAGGTAACTACCATGAAAAGACAACACGAAGACACTACTGCTCTAGGGGGTGCTCCAGAACATTGCCCTCTCCCAGAAACTTCGAGCATCTCAGAAACTCAGAAAAGGTAACTAAATAACCTCTAAATCTTTCCTTACAAGCTTCATAATACAAAGATTATGTTAATTCAGATTCTTTTTAATATTGTAGAAAGTTTCATAATACAATGATTATGTTAATTTAGATTCTTTTTAATATTGTTCTACAGGCATTATGCTAATTCAGATTCTTTTTAATATTGTTCTACAGGCAAAAAGCTGAAGAGCAATCTGAACTAAGCTCGAGTCATGATTTATGTGCTCCAATTACCATACAGGAGCTGAAAAGCCTTCAACAAGGAAGAATCTTTCACGGGGATGTTCTTGTTATTTATAAGACAATTGTTGATCAAGCACACGGCATCCAATTGTTACGCGCTGACCTAGTAGATAGCAAAGGCAATATGGCAATCACACTCAATGTGCCACATAATCTCATTCCTACTTCCGAGCAGAAACTTGTAGTCGGCCAAGGAATTTGTATAAAAGATTTTAAAGTCTCTCCGAAAATAGTTTATGACCATTCAGACTGCAACTGGATATTAGTTTTACATGAGAAAAGTATTATAGAAACTATCCCAGCAGTGTGTACAGAATACAGATTTGTACCAACAACCACTATTAGCCAACTGACAAACACAACTAGATTTGCAATCAGTACAATAGCTGGTCTTGTAACATCAGCTAAAGAAATAGGTAGCCAATATGTGCTAAATATCAAGGATGGCCCATGTCAAAAAGACACAGCTTCGGTATATACAAACTCAACGATTTATACTTTTTACATTTACTTAGAAGCAATTGCATTAGTGTTAACCCTTGGTACATTTTGCAATGCAGGTTTATCTTTTCATTGCATTAGTGTTAACCCTTCCTACATTTTGCAATGCAGGTTTATCTTTTCAATACATTTAAGCCAATTTTCAAATTAATACAACAACAAATTTCAAAACAAGAAGCACCAATGGTGCTGTTTCGAAATGTTGTCAGAGGACCCCACGCATCTCTACGCACATGCAGATCCACTTTCATAACAGCGGTCAAATCGAACAGAGTACTAGCAGACCTGAGCAAACTAGCAATGGCAACAACAAAGGTTGTTTCCTAGTCCACAAAATATAATTTCTAATTCTTTATTTGTTCTTTTGCTAAATTATTCGCTATTCTTCCAATTTATCTTTTTTATTACAAGATCTAATGCTAAAACTCCACTGCAACCTATTCTCCTAAATTATCATCTTTCATATATCGTCTTTGTAGTATTTTTTTATTACAATATTTAATTTTTTATTAAAATATCTAACCTTAAAACTGTACTTCAACATGAAGCAGGTCAAAGGAATGTTAACCATAGCAGATATACATGCAGACCCATTTGTCATAATCTGCAACAACTGCTCTGTTCCAACAGACACATTTGGAACAGTTTCCGCAGATCAACTTAACTGTTCCACGTATCAAGAGTTAACAACATACCAACGCTGTTTACAATTGCATTGTGTCATCCAAACAGAAGGAAATGTTCAGCACAAGTGCATCCTAAAAGGCAATTTGCTTTTCGAGCTTTGTCCATCTCTAACAGGACTGACATATGAGAAATATCTAGAAGACGTTACTGATGTCACGTACAGCTTACGGGATTTCCATGTACACAACAGCTTCCTGTTAGATAGTTCCGATGTCATTGTGCGTAGAGAATGACTTATTTTACTGTTTGTAACCTTTATTTTACCGTTTGTAACCTGCTGCTCAAGAAGAACTGGAACTATGAATTTTTGTCGAAGAATTTTTGTTTGGAGCTCAGTTGTCATTCAAGATAACCTTTATTTTACCGTTTGTAACCTCTTGCTCAAGAAGAACTGGAACTATGAATTTTTGTTGAAGAATTTCTGTTTGGGTCTCAGTTGTCATTCAAGACCTGGATATCCATGTAATATATTTGTATTCTTATCACTGTTTTGGAACTTGTTTCTTTTCTCATCTGATTACTTTTTCGAACTACTTATTTATTGAACTTTAGTTCTTAATTATTCAAGAACTAATATTTGTATTCTTATCACTGTTTTGCAACTTGTTTCTTTTCTTATCTAATTACTTTTTCGAACTACTTATTTATTGAACTTTAGTTCTTAATTATTCAAGAACTAACTGCCTTCTTCTCTAATTACTCATTCAACATTACTATTTTGAACCAAGTAGTCATTTAAAAACTAAGTGACTCGTGTTTGAGGGGGAGAGCTTTAATAAAATTGTCATACAACATCTCCATGAGGATTTTGTTTAACCGTTGATATTGCAAGATCCTAATTTGGTAGCTTTTTCAAGATGCATCCTTTTACTGTCCTCGTAATTTTGTCTTATTGCTTGTTGAACTGCTATTTCGGACTGCCATTGGCTCAGGTGTGTTGTGGTCCATGTGCTACTAAATCCTAAATCAGATGTACTTTAAGAAGGCACAGGATTTTGAGTACGGTTTAGGTGTTTATTTGCTATATGGATCAGAAGATTTTGGAAAATACTAGATCATTGTGTCACATATTTCTATCCCAAGAAGCAAATTGTCGTAAGAAACTATGGTGAGCTAGATTATGCTGGTAGAAAGAATGGTCGATCAACTGTCGTTTTTATGTGTCACATATTGGAGTTGTCAGCAGGCAGCAGTGATGGTCAACTCAAGGCTTGTCTGTTTAATTAATTGCAGATTGTTTGTAAGAAAATATGGTGTTTTGTGAAAATATTAATACCAGTAAGTTTCTTTACTATTCCCATCAGCCTTGTATAGTTCTGGTGTGATAGAAATTTCAATGTCCCTCTGTATTTCTAGTTCATATCTCTTTTACAGCTTACAAGTATTATGAAAATGATGGAAGGATGATTAGCAATAACAATTGATGTGCTCTGTATTCAGGTGGTGGCTCATTTGTCAGCCATTTATCCAAAAGATGCAGAAGCACCTTCTACGGGGCTAGATGACATGACGAAACTTGCCTATTTGCATGAGCCAGGTGTTCTACAAAATTTGTATGCTAGATTTGATCTTGATAAAATTTATGTAAGGGGCCTGCTTTGCTGTGCTTCTTTCTAACTAACACGTTTAGTGTTTTGGATACTTTTGAGAAGTACCTTCCTGTTTTACTATAATGGAACTTTAGAACTACCTAAAGCTATTCTGGTCTAATGGAACAACATCTTATTGACAGACATAGACAGGGAATATATTGATTGCTGTCAATCATTTCAAAAAACTTCCACACTTGTATGATACCCGTATGATGGAACAATATAAAGGTGCTGGTTTTGGAGAGCTAAGTCCTCATGTTTTTGCAGTGGCAGATGCCTGTTACAGGTACTTGCTTCTTTCTAACTAACACGTTTAGTGTTTTGGATACTTTTGAGAAGTACCTTCCTGTTTTACTACAATGGCACTTTAGAACTACCTAAACCTATTCTGGTCTAATGGAACAACATCTTATTGACAGACATAGACAGGGAATATATTGATTGATGTCAATCCTTTCAAAAAACTTCCACACTTGTATGATACCCGTATGATGGAACAATATAAAGGTGTTGGTTTTGGAGAGCTAAGTCCTCATGTTTTTGCAGTGGCAGATGCCTGTTATAGGTACCATCATGTCCTGGAGCAACAAGTTTTCGAACTACTTATTTATTGAACTTTAGTTCTTAATTATTCAAGAACTAATATTTGTATTCTTATCACTGTTTTGGAACTTGTTTCTTTTGTTATCTGATTACTTTTTCGAACTACTTATTTATTGAACTTTAGTTCTTAATTATTCAAGCACTAACTGCCTTCTTCTCTAATTAGTCATTCAACATTACTATTTTGAACCAAGTAGTCATTTAAAAACTAAGTGACTCGTGTTTGAGGGGGAGAGCTTTAATAAAATTGTCATACAACATCTCCATGAGGATTTTGTTTAACCTTTGATATTGCAAGATCCTAATTTGGTAGCTTTTTCAAGATGCATCCTTTTACTGTCCTCGTAATTTTGTCTTATTGCTTGTTGAACTGTTATTTCGGACTGCCATTGGCTCAGGTCTGTTGTGGTCCATGTGCTACTAAATCCTAAATCAGATGTACTTTAAGAAGGCACAGGATTTTGAGTACGGTTTAGGTGTTTATTTGCTATATGGATCAGAAGATTTTGGAAAATACTAGGTCATTGTGTCACATATTTCTATCCCAAGAAGCAAATTGTCGTAAGAAACTATGGTGAGCTAGATTATGCTGGTAGAAAGAATGGTCGATCAACTGTCGTTTTTATGTGTCACATACTGGAGTTGTTAGCAGGCAGCAGTGATGGTCAACTCAAGGCTTGTCTGTTTAATTAATTGCAGATTGTTTGTAAGAAAATATCATGTTTTGTGAAAATATTAATACCAATAAGTTTCTTTACTATTCCCATCAGCCTTGTATAGTTCTGGTGTGATAGAAATTTCAATGACCCTCTGTATTTCTAGTGCATATCTCTTTTACAGCTTACAAGTATTATGAAAATGATGGAAGGATGATTAACAATAACAATTGATGTGCTCTGTATTCAGGTGGTGGCTCATTTGTCAGCGATTTATCCAAAAGATGCAGAAGCACCTTCTGCGGGGCTAGACGACATGACGAAACTTGCCTATTTGCATGAGCCAGGTGTTCTACAAAATTTGTATGCTAGATTTGATCTTGATATTCAGATCGAATTGGTTCGGAAGATCTCGGATGGTTGTGTCTGTGGACCCAGAGTTCAACAAACATATTCTGCAACACGAAGGCAGGCTGTTTCAATCCAACTTTGTGCATATGGTACTTTGATTGCAGGTATGGCATCCATACAGGGAAGTCTGATCTCATCGACATGCAAGGGCAATTCTGCTTCAGATCATTTAGTTAGAGCAAACATCTGTCCCCAAAAGCCAATAAGGATTTCAATTTTCAGAGGAATTGATTATTCACACAAGATATCATCCTTGGGAAAGAATGGAGTTTCAAACCTCAGAAGTGTGGGGGCAAGGGCCGCATTGACAGTGGGTCCTTCAGTTTCCGAGTCAGTGAAGGAAAAGCGTAGTCGTCATACAGTGGATCCATTAGCGCCAGAGTTTCTGCCTCTTCCAACATTTGAGCAGTGTTTTCCCAATAGCACAAAGGAGTGCAAGTATAATTTTCTTTGTGCCATCGTTTTATGTTATTGTCCTGTTTAAAAGCAAAAATAATTTTACTTGGAAAGCTAATATTTTTCTCATTTCTGATTTGTCATTTGACTAGAAAGCTAAATAAATTTCTTGACTGATCAGTGCTTGCTGAAGAAAATTTAATCTCTTTAATCTATTTTCTGAGTGTTGATGATCATATCGATTTTGTGCAATGGACATGGGAAGCTTAAGGTGCCTGACATTTGATTGGTAACTAACGCATATAGTATATTTTATGACTGTTTCAGAGAAGCTGTTCATGAGCCTACTGGCACTGTGATTCATGTTCCATTTCGTCGTGTTCACTTATCTGGAGATGAACCTTATCTTGATATTTATGACACAAGTGGTCCTCATAATATAAATCCTTAGATTGGTGAGTTTGACACGATACAGCATCCCTCACATTTTTTATTTCTCAATTTAATAGTTACAGTTCTTTCAATAACAATTGATGTGCTTTGTATTCAGGTGGTGGCTCATTTGTCAGCCATTTATCCAAAAGAGACAATAGCACAAAGGAGTGCAAGTATAATTTTCTTTGTGCCATCGTTTTATGTTATTGTCCTGTTTAAAATCAAAAAGAATTTTACTTGGAAAGCTAATATTTTTCACATTTCTGATTTGTCATTTGACTAGAAAGCTAAATAAATTTCTTGACTGATCAGTGCTTGCTGAAGAAAATTTAATCTCTTTAATCTATTTTCTGAGTGTTGATGATCATATCGATTTTGTGCGATGGACATGGGAAGCTTAAGGTGCCTGACATTTGATTGGTAACTAACGCATATAATATATTTTATGACTGTTTCAGAGAAGCTGTTCATGAGCCTACTGGCACTGTGATTCATGTTCCATTTCGTCGTGTTCACTTATCTGGAGATGAACCTTGTCTTGATATTTATGACACAAGTGGTCCTCAGAATATAAATCCTTAGATTGGTGAGTTTGACACGATACAACATCCCTCACATTTTTTATTTCTCAATTTAATAGTTACAGTTCTTTCAATAACAATTGATGTGCTCTGTATTCAGGTGGTGGCTCATTTGTCAGCCATTTATCCAAAAGATGCAGAAGCACCTTTTGCGGGGCTAGACGACATGACGAAACTTGCCTATTTGCATGAGCCAGGTGTTCTACAAAATTTGTATGCTAGATTTGATCTTGATAAAATTTATGTAAGGGGCCTGCTTCGCTGTGCTTCTTTCTAACTAACACGTTTAGTGTTTTGGATACTTTTGAGAAGTACCTTCCTGTTTTACTACAATGGCACTTTAGAACTACCTAAAGCTATTGTGGTCTAATGGAACAACATCTTATTGACAGACATAGACAGGGAATATATTGAATGCTGTCAATGCTTTCAAAAAACTTCCACACTTGTATGATACCCGTATGATGGAACAATATAAAGGTGCTGGTTTTGGAGAGCTAAGTCCTCATGTTTTTGCAGTGGCAGATGCCTGTTACAGGTACCATCATTGTCCTGGAAGTAAGAAACAACTGCATTCTTTGTCATACATATGGTTATAGGTAATGCTTCTCCATAACTTATAGTGTACTTGTTGTTGTATTACTAAAATAATGTGTACTGGTTATGTCTATAGTCAAATCCCGTTCTTGAAGATTTTGGTAATTCAAAAACCGTCAAAAACAACAATTCCAGGTGACTCATAGAAGCGCAACTCTGATTTATTTTGTAACTAGCCAATTGAACTAATCTCAACAAAATGGTGCTTGTATATCTCATGATTCATCTGATAGAAAAGCATCTATGATGCAGTCGTTTTGGCAAATTTGTTGAACTCCAGTTCGACAAAAATGGAAAGATATCAGGAGCTTCTCTGAGGATTTACCTTCTAGAAATTTCTCGTGTTTGTCAGGTCTCTGATCCAGAGAGAAATTATCATTGTTTCAATGTGGTTCCTAATTGTCTCTTTTGCAGAACCTTTTTTCCAGTGCTAGGGTTTATCAAAAGGATTTGGAAGCAACTTATACAACAATTCATTAATATTAAAATTGATGTTTCATTAATTTCCTATTTAAACATGTTGGTCTCTATAGCCATTTTATTATAGGTCATTTATCCATTTTTCTATAAGAGGATAGTAACAACAATGGATAGATATACTTTAATACAAACCCTACTGCTCTGCTGCATGGCAGCTTCTCAGTGTTCTTTTTGCTCCTGGCTTAATGGCCCGGTTGTTGGTTGGATTTGCTCCATTTTATCGTAAATTGACTTTAGAACATTTGGAAGTCCATAAGTAAATCCGTGGTGTAACTAACTCCAATGTGCAAACATATGCCATCTTTTCCCTGCTTATCTCCTTTCGATGTATTCCGTTTGAGGTGCTTTATAAGTGTCATGTGATTCTTCAGCAATGAGGTTACGATATTCTGAACTACGTAAGAAATATTCCCAGCCCTGCAAGTCTTAACATAATCTAGGTTTCCTAGTTGCCAGTTAGATAGGTTGCTACTGGCTCATTTCAATAGTCACCTTCATGTTTCAATACTGACCTTCATGTTCAGGAAACAGGGCCCAACAACCCGAGCGAATTTTGATCTTGGGAAGTTTGATCTTGGGTCACATTTAGCATTAGAGTTACTGGAAGTTACTAAATTTATGACCAAACTATTGATCAGAGAGATCATATCTATAATACAAACCCTGCTGCTCTGCTGCATGGCAACTTCTTAGTGTTCTTTTTGCTCCTGGCTCATTTCAATAGCCAAACTATTGATCAGATAGATCATATTGGGTTCACTGTTTGGTTATTCAAGGATGCCTCTATGGAACAGTTGAAGCTCATAGCACCTTAGTCGAAAGTTATGCTATAAATTGAGGTGAAACTTCTACTCACCAACCTTAACCTTTGTCACTATGCGTGTCAATAGCTAAGTGAGGCAAAATACTGTAATGGCAAAATGCAAGAGTTGCAACTTGCTGTAAGTCTGACTGTGGGCATAGCCATGACTAGTCACATAAGAGCCTGCAATGAAGCATGGATTGCAGGTGCAATAGTGATCTTGAAATTGTGCACTGTCCATAAATTCACTTTAACCTACAATTAATTAAATGCACAACTAAGTCAAGTACAATCGAAGTCCCAAGCCAGCCTCTTTTGTCAGCTGGCACTTGCATCTCCAATAAATGCCCTTCATATTCATATTGCATAATATCAAATCAGGCAATTGTGCACTGTCCATAAATTCACTTTAGCCTACAATTAATTAAATGCACAACTAAGTCAAGCACAATCGAAGTCCCAAGCCAGCCTCTTTTGTCAGCTGGCACTTGCATCTCCAATAAATGCCCTTCATATTCATATTGGATAATATCAAATCAGGCCGTATATGTATTCATGTATTTATTTCTGCACCTGTCTGAAATCTATCCCTTGTCAGAAATCTATCCCGGACAAGTGTTGCGATCTTCCACGGCCTTCCCTAGTTGATTGTAGAACACGTTTCTGTATTTACCCACTGTCTTTCAATCTTTTCAAATGATTACGTCTTACTTCTACTAAAATATTCTCAAAAACCCAGTGCCATTCACACTTAAAACCAGCTTGCAAACATCCTGAACTCTTTTATAAATTACTTTCAGCACCTACATATTGACATACATCTCTCTACTTCACGGAACATGGAATCCATCAGCATAAGCCAACTTACTGAACTATCAGCATTGTTTTTCTTAGCACTTGTCCTCATGACTCTTTTGATTATGGATATCGTAAAAGTAGAAGCACAACGAAAAAAGAAAGCAAGAAACGACCACTAACAATAGGATTCTTCTTTCGCTCTTTGTTTACAGATATCTTAATCATCGGAGTTATCAACACAAGTAGTAGCTGCAGGCGAGTTGGTAAAAAGTGATTTGGTTCCTTGCTCAAGGGACCCTGTATCTTAAGCTCATGTCGCGAATGAGTTTGATTCCCATGCGAATCCAGAAGGCGTGGAATGAGTATTGTTTCCTGAAAGCATAAAGTGTAGATGCGGATCGATACCAGGATCACTGGCTAAAATGCCTACTGAAGCCCCTACTGCTGACTGCTGGTGGCTACAACTGCTAAGCACGCACTAGCGACGAAAGCCCCTACTGCTGACTGCTGGTGGCTACAACTGCTAAGCATGCACTAGCTACTCGTCGCTGCAACTACTACAGCCCCCACTGCTGGCTTCAGTTCCTTGCTAAAGCAAACGCCAGCACTAAAGTAATGTTCTTTTTGCATCAAATACTGAGGAGGTTGGTGGCGTATCAACTCCAGCTTTTGGGCAGAGCAGTTTTGGCCAACCGTGAGCTGCTGCTACCAACACGAATCTGATAAGACCAGTTTCCGATCCATCAAAAGCATAGGAGGTAGAGCTACTTTACTTTCTGTTTGAGACTCTAAGTTAACTGGTTTATACTCCTGATCTTGGGAGCAACCTGTTTTCTATTAGCACATCATCAATGCTGTCACAGAGCAAGCCAGCAGGCCTTGTACAACCAACTATATGTTTCAGTTTTGCTAATGTTTTCCATTGTATCAGGCTATGAGCTATACTCTATTGCAGTTTGAAATATCATATTCCTCTAATGAGATGCCCAGAGCATTATATTTAGCTCATTAGGCATTCTTACAATATGCTTTTCAGTTACAATATGCTTTTCAGTCTACTTCAGACTCCTGCTTTTGGCCAAAGCACTCCTGCTTCACAGAGCAAGCCAGCAGCATTCTGCAAACTGTAACAACAAGCTTTTTCAGTTTTGCTAATGTTTTCCATTGTATCAGGCTATGAGCTATACTCTATTGCAGTTTGAAATATCATATTCCTCTAATGAGATGCCCAGAGCATTATATTTAGCTCATTAGGCATTCTTACAATATGCTTTTCAGTCTACTTCAGACTCCTGCTTTTGGCGAAAGCACTCCTGCTTCACAAAGTTACAATATGCTTTTCAGTCTACTTCAGACTCCTGCTTTTGACCAAAGCACTTCTGCTTCACAGAGCAAGCCAGCAGCATTCTGCAAACTGTAACAACAAGCTTTAACTGTAAGGCTGCTTTTCCCAGCTTTAACTGTAGTCCCAGCTCAGGGCAGGGACTTGCTGCCCTGCAGCTCCTCTTGTTTAATATTATAAATATAATTATTTAATTGCAGTACATTAGTTTTAAGGATAGTCTCATTGGTTGAAATTAAGGATGTTAATTTTACTCACCTTAATTTAAGTTTTCCGAAACCATTAAATATTATTTGCTAAATATTATATTGAACCCAAAATCATTAATTACGATGTTATTATAGTTTTCGATTCCCTTTAACCCAAACACTTTTGGGACTATAAATTACACTATCTTCTCAAATAAATAACAATTTTAAGTGAAGCTCATAAAGGAATCGAAAGAATTATTCGAGGGTCAGTGTTAGCTTCAAATAATTCATATTAATGTATTAAAAAAGCGTACAATTTTATGTCCACTATTTTTATAATTTTATTTTTTTCGAATGAGTAAATTTTTTTAATTTTATAATTTTATTTTCTTCAAAATAAGTAACTTTTAGTAATTTTTTTTAATTTAATATATTTTTAAAAGTAATTTATTTTGCATTAAATAGCCATAAATGGAAATTTTAAAATTTCATTTATCTAACGCATTTTATATTATTTAATCTTTATATTAATAAATTTAAATAATATTAATATATTAGATAAATTAATAAATAAGAGGTTATTTATTTCATAAATCCAGAATTCCGTAATATTAATTTATTTTGAAATTTTTTTTATTAAACAAATAAATGTAAACAATATAAAATAATATTAATTATTAAAATAGTATAACTTGTATATATGAAAACTTATATAGAATTTTTTACTTTATGAATTAGCATAATCATATTATTACATATTATGGATATACGTCGATAGTTATATATCTACTACATTAATAATTATTAGACGTATGGTAGATATTTTTACATCGTTTTAAGGTATATTTCAAAGGTTTGTTTCCCTCATTCCTACTAGATTTTTTGGCCAATAAGGGAACTCCCAAATACATAGTGAATTGCTAAAATGGCTGCAATAGACATACATTAACCCACAACTATTGCCAAAATAATAAGAAGACAAAAATACAATCAACACTCATGAGGCATCATTAGAATTCACTAAAGGTAAGCCATGGGATGAAATGGGTTAAATTCACAATGGATATGACCCTCCATGTGTGCCAACCAAGATTCTGGCATGTTCATTTTCTCCTGAATTCGTCATTCTTATTGCCATAGACTAACTATTTGATTGTGATTCTCCCACAGAGTGTGTCGAAGGTGGTTTATGAAGTCAAGGATATCATTGTGGTCATCTTGACGAGCTCGACTGAAATAATCAAGTGATTTATCCATCTACTAGAGAGTGTTCATAATATCATCCATAGAGGGGGTGTTTTCCACCATAGGGAGGGATTGAGAGGTTAGAGGATCCTTTGTTTATCCTTGTACCTACGCTTGTTTTTGTTGCTGCTGATAGCGTCTTTGGACTCTACACATCTCCAAACATCAGTGTGCTCTTCCACTATGAGCAACCATGTTGCACACCTTTCCATTATGTGAATCCATTTTCTCCTTCATTCTTGTAGTCACTGCTTCCTCCACGAAGTGGCTTTTACTACACATTTGGGCTTAGTGATTTGACAATGAAGTGATCTCAAACCACACAATGCCTCGACCATCCCTGGCTCCCTCTATGCATGAAATAAACTGCTACAAGGTACCATAGACACCAGAAAACAAAGTGGGGTAGGTCAAATCTCACTTACCCAGTATGTAGATGCCAACATGACCCCAGAGGGGATAAAACATGCCCACCGCTTCACACGTGAAAGGGAACTAACACATTTGAGGATGAGGGGCATGATAATTAGAAAAGAAAACAACTACTAGAGGAACTCACAGACATAATACTAGCAACTCGACCCCGAAGGGGAAACAATACTAATTCCAACCACCTGCTAGGTGTCAATCTAGATGTCATCGTCTGTTCCAATTTAGTTGAAACTAATTCCAATCACTTGCTAGTTCTCAATTCAAGTGTCATAGTCTATTCCAGTTCGATTTGAGTTATAATTGAGTTCTATTTCAGTCATTTATTTTTGATGTCTCTTATGTCATCTATTTATCTATTGATAATATTGAGAAGAGAAATTGTGGTCTAAGTGTTTCATTCCTTAACATGGTATCACAGCTCAGTCTGCATAAGACTCCTTCAGAGTAACACAGATCAAGAAGTCAAGGAGGAGAAGAAGCCAATTTTAAAGAAAGTGCACCTATCAAGAGCACTTTCTTTAAAGAAGCACGAGTTGTCCTAGTCATAGTGTGGTATTGGAAGCCGCTCTTTATGCATAGAGAGCCTTTTGTGAATGGGCTCTAAATCTATAGCTGAAAAAAGATGACAACAATTGAAACAACCAAGGAAATGAGTTGTTTTTCTATTGCATCACATCCATGAAGACATAATAGGTGTGATGAAAGCCACGAACTTACGAAACTAACATTTCCATGTTATCATCACAAGTACTATATATTGAAGGCATGACATTTTTGACTTATAATTTTGGGCCCTTTGCAATCTTGCGTTTGAATCTAATAAAAAAAAGTTCAAAAATCCCAGGAGCTGGCTAGTCAAAGTACAAGTCACAACTATGCATTTTCCAAAACGTTCCTCCTTTCTTCGTCCAAAGTTTAATTTTTATTTAAAAAGGGGCCTCGTTTCTATTAAAAAGGTCTTTTCTTTTGATTAAAAGAAAGGCTTCATATTTAATTAGAAAAAGGTTCATTCGTTTAATAGAGGGCTCATGTGATTTTTTAGAAAGGCTTATTTAAAAAAAAAAAAACCCTATCGTTGTAAGGTAAGCCAAATTCCTTTGAAAAGTTGTCTTGTTTTGCAAGAACTATTTCTTTTAAAAAGAGAGGTGATTCAAATTTGTGGTTCATATTTGTATGACCATTCTAGTGTTGGTTTTTGGAAGAATATTTGGTTTATTAATGAAAAAGGGTTGGTCAAAGTATTTGTGGATCTTTTTCCTTGCGAGAAAGTTTCGAAATGATTTCAATTCTACAGCTAGAGGATGAAGTAAAGTGTTTTATCTCAGTGTTTACTTTGATAAAGATTTGAAGGTGAATTTATTTGGGATTCTTGAGATATGAAACCGCAATTGTCTGTGAGTCGATTTTCTTGTTGAACCGTACTCAGCCAACATTCAACAAATCGGAAAAACCAAGATGCTCAGAAAGTCCTAGACTTATTTGAGATCTATTTCAAAGATTTGCAAGTTAAAACGCTAAAGAATTTCTTCGCATTGAAATTTATAAAAGAATGTGTACATGACACCATTCTTCCCCTCATTGTAGATGCAAAGACATACAAGGAGGCTTGGGATACCCTTGGAAGGAGTTTTGATGTAAAGGGGAGCATTCAAGTTGAAGATGAAGGTGGATCTATAACAACAAATCTATATAGAGCTGAAGATTCTGGTGATTTCCACTTGAAATTGTATGGCAATGATCATGGTTTGTTACCAGAAGTAGAAAAATAGCACATAAATGATCATGAATCCCATGGTGCTCAGCCACAAGTGGGTGATGACTATGAATAATTTGTAGAAGAAGCGAAGAAAGAGTACACAGATGCTCTTGAATCCCATTGTGCATGACCACAAGTGGATCAAGATTTGGTGAATCCAACAATAGTGTTGGTTGATGATAATGACACTATTATTGGAGCAGTTAGTGTTATGGCCAATCCAACAATTCAATTTTTTGATGCTCAGTTTGATGAAGATGAGTCGGCTAATGATGAATGGTTGCAAATGATTCAAAAAAACCATCTTATTGACATGATGTTATTCAGTGAGAGAAGCTCTCTTAGGTTTGAAAACCAAGTGTAAGACAACCTATTTGGAGCAACAAAGCTTAGTAAAGAAGTGGAAGTGATAGACGTAGAGAAGGAAGCACATGAAGAGAAAGCATTGATTAGAGAGTTGAAAGAATATTGTTCTGCAAATATTTTTAAACCTAACCTTGATTCTGAATGTGCAGATGTTAGCAGCAACAAGGAAGAGGTGAATTAAGGATGGCTTGCAATGCCATGTTTTGATAAAGTCTGCATTCAAGTCATGGAGATGAATGTTGAAGACAACTTGGATGATGAAAGAATCAATGAAATCTTCATGTATTGGAGTCCTAGAGAGATAAAAATTTATTCTCATCTTATGTTGCAGCAAATTGATGTTCAAAACACTGATGATGAACAACACACTACAAAAGATAACTTGTGGCAGAAAACCACATACAAGCAAATTTTTGAAGAGATAGATGACATCCATGGACAACTCGAAGAAACAATGGAAGAGTTGAACCAACAAATGAAGAAACTGATGTTTGAAGCGGCAAACGAAAAGACAAAGTTGAAGCAATTAAGATGATACGAGATCTAAAAGAAAATAAAAAGAAAAGGAAACCTAGTTGATGTCAAAAAATTTGAATTGTAAGCCTAGCTACGATTTATACCAACATGCATCTTATTTTAGATTTTGTGTGGTTGTAATTAAGGGGGGGTGTTGGAGAAACTAATTCCAACCAGCTGCTATGTGTCAATCTAGGTTTCATAGTTTATTGTAGTTCAGTTGAGTTACAATTGATTTTAGGTTCAATTATTTATTATTGATGTCTCTTATGTAATATATTCAGTGGTTGATAATATTGAGAAGATCACTTTTGCTCTAGGTACTTCATTGCTTAGCATGGTTAGGAGTAGACCAGGGAAGCAAACTAAGCCACTATGATAGATGAGATTTTAATTCCAATCCAATTTTCATTGAAATCCATGCATCTAAAATCAAAGAGCCACCATATGTTGTGACTATCATTTGATTCCTCTTCAAAATTTTCTTTACACTAAACACACTACTATAAATTTGGCCTCCTCCAACACACTAAAGCCTATCCAACAAACACAATTTCTTTTTAAAGAAATCATGTCCAACATTACCCTACGTTGTCCGTTGCCATTTGGTCTCTATTTTTTTAGCCTTGGTATTATCCCATCCATCAAAGATTACTTATTTTGTCCTTTACATAGTAATTGTTGTTCTCCATGATCACCAATGCATGTCGTTGTTCATTCCACCAAGAATAGACATCATGCAAAAATCCTCATTTAACTCAGGATACAATTCCACTCACTCACGGCTCATTATTTTCCTATACACGCTTAGAGCCTTGACCTCATATAGCAGAACCTTCAAATTCTAGTGCACACGACAACTGTTAGTTACAGTAATAATGCCTGCACTCAATAGTGTATCATATCCTTCGTTATATCACTAGTATACATTATCTTCACATAACACACAACACTCAACTTCCACACAACTTCTCTGACACAATCCATACCAACAACCCTTCACACTTTCACACAAGACTTACTCAACACAGCCTCATGACTCTATGTTCAAGTGACCTCGCTCGATACCCACACAGAGAAATAAAAGAAAACATTGAAGAAGGATGCTTCTCTCTAGTGACAAAATCCCTCACTTATGAGATTGCACCACACCACACTTGTATTCAATAGGACAAAAAACTATTACATATATAGGATTAGATTATTGTTGAACAATTTCCTAGAATATAACAACTACCAACTTACAATATCTAATTAAAAAAAGAAAATCAACTCTCTAACCATACATAACTAGTTCTAATTATAAGAGCATATTCTACATGTTTCTCCATTATTCCAATAACAAGACGAGACCATTTAATGGAAACCAACCTTGTATTTTATTATGGTTCAATGCGTTTTTTTTGTTAATGTGTTAGTGATGTATTTGGAATTGTTTTAATCCTTGTGTTAGTTTAACATTAGAATGGGGAATTAAAATGGAATATGACAATTGAATGGATTGTGATTGTCCAATTTGGATGTTTCCTTCCAATTCCAGTTAAATCATGACATCATCATCATAAAATAAAACTAATATAAATAAATGTTTTTGTAGTGGCAATGTTCAGAAAAATATTGCATAAGATTGTTTGTGATGTATATATCATTTTTTATCCACTAATGTGAAACAAAATTAAATAAAAATATATATTCAAGTTGAAATAAAAGTTTTTATCAATTTTATTCAAGACTTTCTAGCATATTGGTGGCTCATTCATATCGGTTCATGTACATAAACAAAATCACATGGAATGACATATTTCACGTTGTATTTCATCTTTTCATACCACCATTTACTTTGAATTCATCATTGTATTAATTCACCATTCTCTACATCAATTTCATCTCCTACATTTACTCTCACATCACATCGATGCCTCAATTTTATTACTCTATTCTCATAACCCTTCATCAGTTACCCAGAGTAAAATATATGTTTACGTGTACATGCTTCAGTTAGTTTTAAAATAACATAAGGAAATACCTACTACAAACTCAAAGGATGAGGTAATAGTTTGGATTATTTTCACAACAATCAAGATTTCTTCCACCTTCACGGTACACGAGGTTCACAAATATGTTTTAATTGGTATTCTCTCATTCATGAGTTGAATGGTTTTCCTGAGTTGATTTTCCCATTTTCCCTTTCTCCTTTTTCCTAGGTTTATCTTGCTTGGTACAGTCTTGGACCATTTTTCCGTTTAAGCTTTCATACTATCAACTTTAGTTACTTTACCATTGTTTACAATGCATTTTTCTACTTTACTGGGTAGAACAAAAGTGAAAGAATTAAAATTATCTCAAATTCCCATGATTCTTCCAATCTTACTCTAGTACTGGTCACCTGCGCACTTGAAGTTTTAGCCCTTAAGGACTTCCTTGGGTAAAAAAGCTTTGGAACTACCCAAATTGCAATATGTTTTTAAAGGAGTAAGAACTCACTACAGTTCATGCAAAAACCTTTTTGTTGTGCTTGAACCATGTTTCAAGAATTGGGACCATAAGCTTAATTTGTTCAAATAAATTTATTTCCCCGCTAAATCCTTTCCCAAACTATTTAATTTTAAGATTAGTTTGTCATTATTTAAAATATTTAATTACTGATATAAAACAATTAATTTTTTCAATCTCAACTAGCAAAGCCTTAAAATCCTAATCATATCAATGGGAGCCTTATATATCATTTAATCTTAGGAAAAAATCCATTTGATTATGCTGTTGCCATAGATTTATCATCTCTATTTAAACCATGTTAGCACAATTCATCTTTTTTGTTGTTGTATTTCATAGTTTCAATCACTATCGATCATGTGCACCTTGTTCCTCATAATTACAATTAAATAAAAATATAAAAATGTAATAGATTACCCTTCCTGCTAAGTAATTTTGACATTTCTTTCAAATCTCCATTCTCTGCCTATAAAATAAAAGGCTTTCTACTTTCTTCTCAAAATATCCAATCGTCGTTTGTAATGGAAAATGTCTTGCCTCAAAATGAACCGTTGCACTATTTGTGAAAGGGATTTATTATTGAACTTATGTTGTCTACCAAACGAGCATGAAGGTATCTTTGTTTTATAGTTTCCATAGAATATCCCTCTTCTTTGTGCTTTCTATTGCACATCGAACACTAGAAAACATGCTCTCTTCGTACAAGTTTGATTCCTATTCTATTTGTGTTTTTATTAGAGCGAAAAAAAGGAGAGGAATATATATGTATGGGTAAACAGAAATCTAGAGTTTTACATTCCCTTTATATTTCATTTCTACTGTTATTTTCTCTTTAATAAAATTCCTGAATTCTTCGCATATATGTTAATTATGTCAACTTGCTAAGTAACGATTCCCTCCTTATTTAACTCTTTATTTTGTTTATTGACTCAGACAAATTATTTTTTCATTAATGTTATATGCCTTATCTTTTATTACGTACGAAATTAACTATTATGGTTTTCCAGCATGATTTTCTTTAACAAAAATGGAAGGAGAGGGAGACGTAACATAGATGGAAATTCGACATGATGCCCAGAGTGTTAATTCAGTGTTAATTCATTTTGATGCAAACTCAAAATAACTGAGGTAGTTGCTTCAGACTTGCATAGTTAACCTTATAGGCCAGCATATCCGTCATCCTACGACTCAACCGCATCAACCCCCTTCTCATCATATAATAAGCATTGACATCCCTGTTCCACCACATGGTTCTACTCCTCTCGTTGTTCCTAATAATGATAGTTGGAAAAATGAAATTCCAGAACAACCTTTGCGCTTTACTCAAGGTTTGCCTACCACTTAATTTCCCCCTCCTCTTGAAGCAAATGTCTCTCACCACTTGTAATCAGTCACTTCACATGCCGTACATTCTCCATGGGTAGCACCACAACCTTCTACACCTACAGTAAACATCCTCCATATGTTAACCAGGTCTCCGAGAAACCCACTTTACTTTCCAACCCAACTGGTCAATCCTCCACGCATGCAATTATTCCGCAACCTACCACAAGTGATAAAAGGAAAAATTCCTAGGTTATTCGCTATAACTCTTCACATGGTTCTTCCCATTCCATCACATCTTTCCCTCGCCAGGAAGAGAAACAGGAAGAAAGTTCTCCTTCACACATGCCGTCATAATAGATGATGGAGGCTTGTAGTATAATTTTCGATGCACTTATGTATGCTATTGAGTTGTTGCTACTCTATGGTTGATAGACAATGGTAAATGATGTTAATGCTTCAGTTTGTTTTGGGCACCTCATGAGACACACGCAAAAATATATATATGGATATTTTTTATGTTTCACTTTATTTATATGTTTTTTTTCATGCATACGACCCTTTGTTTATCATGTACATATTTTGAGAGCACGTCTAGAATGTATGGGTTACAAAGCTTATGGAAGAAGAAGGTATTTTGGGAGACATAAGTGTTTATATTTAATGATGATAATCTATTGTTTACCTTCATATTATATGCAATGGAGAATTTAATAGTATGTCATCTTATGTTTTTTTGAATGGTTGCACATGTGATTATAATATATTTCTTTTGGACATGTTATATTATATTATTGTAATCATGATTGGAAATTATACATTTATCATGGCAAAAGCATATGATTACAATTTTTTATCATTTATGTCTCCAAATGAATAAAGTATGAAACCCAACTAATGGAAAGAAGAGTTCCACCTACTACGGTTAAACATAAATTCACATAAATTAATTTATTTTGTTATACCTTTAGAATATCTCTTCTTTTTGCTTTCTAATCAAATTCAGATTAGAAAAACATAATGTAGTCTTTTAAATATAAAAGCTTCCAAAACTGTTTTCAAGTATTCTAAGTGGGGATTGGATCTATGAAGGAAAAGGGGATAGAACTATAAAGAGAGGTATGCCACAAATTTGTTGTCATTTTGTCCTCTAATCTTATTTTCTTCAAAAGTTGGAAGCTAATATTGACGATGACAACAATCTCATTTCACTAAGGGGAGTAAAGTTATGGTGACCTTATAAATATTTTTTCATGGAATTTTCTAGGTATCTTTTGTTTTTTTGATCTATTTTATTGTTGTTCAAAGGTCTCGACATCCTTTCACCAATGATAAAAGCTACCCTTTTGCAAGGAAAAAGCTGACCATAACTACATTTGGTTGAATTATTTCAATGAGTTGGCATCCTTACTTATTTTCCATGCTATTGTATACGATTTAATTTTACATTGCAATAATTTTGTTTTGAGACCGGTCTGCTTTGCGAGATTGTGGTTGTACTTTTCATTATAAATAAAATTATGCTTTCATTTGGAGCTTTGTTATTGTGCATATCTAAGTATTTATTTTTATATTTTATGACAACAATCTCTCTTTCTTTCTCTAAATCGTTGCAGCTTATCCTTTACAAAATTCAAGGTCATTGAACCTAGATTTTGACTAACTTTCTACTTTAATTAAATCTAATTTGATTTCAGTTTTTATTTGTTTCTTTTTTTTTTCCATCAACTCCCTCATCATAAATAGTTTATTTCTATCATGTATATCCTTTTTTTTTTTTTTTTATAACGTAAATTCTTCTCTCCTATGATATAGACCTTAATCATAAAAGAAAAAAATAAAAAACTAAAACCTTAGTTACAAATTTAGAGCATCTTCTCTCATTATCTTGTTGGGTTGATGAGATTCAAACAGTTCAAATGTTAAATTTTAATTAACTTAAACACAACAATCAAAAGATATATTTCTTTATTTTGATGGTGGTTGATCCAATGAACGTCTCATGTGCTTTAGTGAATAAACACATTTAGGAAATTTTGAGGTAAAAAATGGGTCTCAAAACAAAAATGTACTTAAAAAATTAACTTTAAAAGAACTAATAAGATTTAATATGATGATTAATAAGCCCCAAAAATGGGTAACTTATTGGGCTCATTTTGCCTATTGTTCTCCATTAATCCACCATTATTCATAGTTTATGCATGCTTTTGAGTATATTTATGTTACTTGAATGAATGTGGATAGTCACTTGCCCATGAAGTCTAATACATGCTTATTGCAAATTTTTGGACATCTTTTGGACCAAGGTCAAACATTTATGAGCCAGTTGACAGCCAAGTATGAGGGGACAAGGCTGATGATTTGTAGGAAGAGGGTCTCCTGCACTAAATTACCCTTCCTTGAGTTCTCCACCATCAGCTCGGAGTTCAGCAACCCACCGAAGATGATCCCCAAAGGCAGCCGAGCAGCTTTTGTAAAAGTGGCTGATTACTTGTAGTTTTGAGTAGCCAAGCCCCTTGAGTTAAGGAGGGCTATTGGAGGTCCTCGTAGTGAAAAAATAGGAAGGCTTCTAGCATTCATGGGTTACTTTTTGAACATTTTTATTTCACACTTTAGTGTTGATCTGTTTCTCAGCCCATTTTGGAGCTTCAGCTGTAAAACATTTTTCTAACATGGTTATTTTTTGAGTAATGGAAATCAGTTTCAGTTTGCATCAGCTCTGAGCTTCTTCTTAGGAGCCTGTAGCTCTTGGGATTGGGCCCAACCCCAGTGCCCAATCCTCCTCTATGAACTGTTATATGTTTTTGCTGCCTTCGAATAATTTTTGCTAGTAGATTAGAATCTTGCTTGGTTACCTTAGTCATTTTTGATGATTGAAAAAGCGTTTCATGTTTCAGAGTGATTTGATAGGTTGGTAATAGAAAAGATCTTCGAAAAAAGGCCATCAAAAAACCATGGATCTCAACACTCCCTCCTCGGGACTATGAGCTGAGACCAAGGTTCCCTTGCTACCACAAAAACACTATTCTTGCTTCTTCATGCAATTGCTAGTGTTAGATTCCCAGTTGCAAGAGTTGATACCAGATGTGATTACATGCTTAGATCCATTCTTTATTAGTTTTCATAGTTATTTTACATGATTCTCTACCAATAAATTTCTGTTCATCATGGTTGTTGGTTTCAAGGTCGAATTAGGTCAAAATAGCTAGATATTTGGTTTACATAGTCTTTGTTGGGTCAATTTTGGGAAATAGCATGCAGAACCCCTGTGATACCTCTGTGCCTACCCTTACTCGATTAGTGCAGCCTGCTCCATCCCCTAACTTAGATTCTTGCTTCTCATTTGCCACATTTTCTCACTTTGCCCTAATTTCTTCATTTTTGTGCAACATTGCTCCCTCCATCCTTGATGAATCCAATCACCCTAATCACTCCTCAGCCTCATTCACCAAGTCCTAGACCCCTTCACATCCTCATCCAACCTCCATTTCCACTTTTTCACCTTTCTTCCACCATCAACCCTCCAAAATCCTCTTTCAAAACATCCTGTAGAACATCTTGTAGAACCCCTCCAGACTTCCTGTAGAAGCTCACGAGAGCGGTTTTTCGAGATCCGGTCACTGTGAAACTCTCTGGAAGGGTTCTAGGGACCCCTTAGGCCCTCTTCTCACCTTTCCAACCTCCTGCAAGTGCCCTCACCATTTCCTTTCATCAATCAACCTCTGCACAGTAAAAAACAGTTAAAGCACATGCATGATAATTCTACAAGATTACTCAAAAATACAAAAAGATATTTCTTTTTAGATTTCACTTCAGAAGTAGCTTAGAAACATTCACTTTACCTTCCCAAGAGTCAATGTCATCCATTTCTGTAGCTTTCATCCTTTTTCTTGCACCAAGTAGGGTTAGTGAGTAAAACTAGGGTTTTCTAGGGTTTGCGTTTCTTTTCAGTTTTTCGCTTCTTTTTGCAAGTAGATTAGCCTCTTTTGAGTTAGCTTTCATCCATCACAGTTAAAAGCTTCTTCTAAGAGCTCTTATAAGTTGGCTTAAGCTCCTAGCGGACTTGTGCCAGCTGATCCAGTGACAACCTGCGGCAAGAGCTAGTACTTGTGCATATAGCACCGTCGCTTCCAAGTTTGTTACAAACTACCGGGTTGATAAAAGTAAAGAAGGGAGTCCGAGGAGTTGCAACATTATTGCTGCAATACTAGAGCCCACCATCTTTTTGGTGCCATTGCCGGGGAAGCGTCAGAGTATTTGTGATTAGTGCTTTGCTTCTATTTTCTACTACAACCTTCTACTAAGTCGTTTATTTCAGCAAGAGTAGAGTAGTTGTTTTATTTCCATTCTGCAATTTCATTTCCGCAAAAGTAGATTAGACATTTCCTACTTTCATTCCATTTCAGCAAGCATAGATTAGATATTTCCTGCTTTCATAGATTAGCATTTCAATTCCGCAATTTCAATTCTGCAAACGTAGATTAGCATTTCAATTCTGCAAGTGTAGCTTAGCATTTCGTTCCTGCAATTTCATTTCAACAAAATAGATTAATCCTTTCCTGCTTTCATTTCAATTCCACATTTTCATTGCAGCAAGATAGATTTTAGTTAGTTGCAGTTCAATCTATTTCAGTTTTGTAGGTACAAGTAGAAAAAAACAAAAAAAGCAACCAAAAACAATTCATTTCATGCCTCGAGGAACAGAGACAATACTGGAAAGTTTTTACCCAACACCCCCACCACATCATTGAGTCACCCTTCTCTCTTCTTCGATGGCAGTGATCCAGAAGAACCTATAGGTGAACCTCTAGAGATATACGAAGATCCTATAACAAAATAAGAGCAAGAAAACATTCCTCTTGAGACCATGGCTGAACGCAGAAACGGTATAGGAGAAGGGGAGAGGATAGAAGGTGCCTTTCCCATTTGAGAGACCAATGGGGACACAAAAATTAAAAACATAAGTCCCTCAGTCTTACCTCACTTCCACGGGATGACCACTGAAGACCCTGATACCTTTTCGTTCAAGTTTGTTGTCCTTTGTCGAACTTATGGCTATGCAGAAGATGAGTAAAAGTTGAAACTCTTTCCTTCTACCGTCAAGGTTGCAGCTCTACACTGGTTCATGGGGTTACCTGGAAACAGTATCACAAAGTGGGCTCAAATGCAACAAGCCTTTAACAATAAATACCGAGACTACTGTAGGTCAAAGGAAACGAAGGGAGAAATCTTTCGGATGACCATGGGAAGAGATGAATCTTTAGAAGACTATGAAGAAAGGTTCCAACTTAGTTATAAAAGCGCCAGGTGCACACTTGACCCTAAATCTCTGAAGCTGGTTCTGCTCTGAGGAGTCCCTAAATACCTTCTAGATACCCTCCATTTGCTAGCTGGCGGAGACATCTACCAACTACCTTATGAGGACATAAAGACTGTGTTTAGAAACCACTCTAGGGTAACGCAGAAAAGAGGTAGGGGGAATCCACTTTCAGCTAGTGCCACATTCTCCAAGCACGAGTTTGAAAATCATATGGAAGATGTCAAAAGTGAGATGAGACAGACCATTGCCATGCAACTGGATACTTTCCGAATTGAACAGAAGAAAGAGGATGCTGAGAAGGCTTTGGCCATCTTTTGTCCCAGACGTACAAGGAAGCATCCTTAGAACAAGTGTCCATTGCACTTAGTGGAGTTGTGTTTCATTTGTGAGGAAGACCACCCCACAAACCAATACCCAACCTTACCCAGACTTAAACCCATGTACCAAGGGGCTGAAGGAGCCACTGAACCACTCTACTTCCTCAACCAAAGGAGGCAGCATGGATCTAGACCTTACCAGTAGGGGATGCAAGGAACATCCCAAACTTATTACAACCCCAACCAATCTGTTCACATACCTTCTTCGGGTCCCCCTGCTCATCCTTCCTAGTCCGCACCTCCTCCTTGGTCTTATCCATCTCAATACCATACTCAACCTACTGCTCATCCGTTTCACTCTCATGTCTAGCCACAATCTCAGTGGAATGCACCTCAGCCGGGGTGGAGGCCCCAATATAACTCTCCTCCCACTATTTTTCCTCCACCACTTGCTCAACCACAACAATTACCTCCTACTCCTCCAAGACAACCCCAGATGCCTGCTCAACTGAACCCGAACCCCAACAACAGATAGGCCCAACAGGTATACACTGGAGAGACAACATACCCTACCTATGTTGTGGAGATACAAGAGATCAACCTATGATCTGGGAGGGTCCTTCCAGATCACCAACTTCCTCCTCTGGTGGATGAGGAAGAGAAACACGAAAGTGAACCCCAGGCCAATCCACCCTTCCTTGAGCGACTAACAGCAACCACGTGACCAAACCCAGAGGAGACTGAACTTCTGGGAGAACTTAAACAGTTGTGTGTAAACGTACCACTTCTCTAGGCCATAAAAGATGTACCAATCTACAAGAAATTGATCAAGCAAAAGTGTTTCAGGCACCCAGGCAGGCGCAAGAGAGATGCCCCAACTATCAATGTCATAGGAAAACTGTCCGATCTAATGTTGGGGCAAGTAATCTGTCGAAAATATTTGGACCCCGAGAGTCTTGTAGTTGATGTCCACATCAATGGCACCATAATCCCCCACACCCTGATCGATCTAGGGGTTTCCATTAATGTGATGACCAAGGACACTATGCTCAAACTTAACCTTCAGAGTTCCTTAAGAAAGACCTCGACAGTACTGCAGTTAGCAAACCGCTCGACCGTGACTCCCGAATGGATTGTGGAAGATGTCCTGGCCTCTGTTGATTCTTGGGAGTACCCTGCGGACTTCTTGGTCCTTCAGTCAAAGGCAAAACTCACTGGATACCCCCTCATTTTGGGAAAGCCTTGGTTGGCTACTGCGGATTCTTACATCAGTTGTCGAGTGGGGAGCATGACCATAAAGAATGGGCCTATGTCCAAACAGCTAATCCTATATCCCCCTGCCCAACCTCTGTTAGAACATGACTTACCTCTCTGGTTGGAGGAGGGAGATGATGATGAAGTCTACTCTAGACCATTGTGCATAGTAGAAGCCACCAGGGGAGGTCGTCAAACAGAGGATGACCTAATTGAGAATTTGATTCAAAATCCACCTCCCAGTTTGCTATCATTAGAGGAGTTGGTGGAATGTACCCAAGCCAGCGCTTTAGTGGACTTCTGTGTGGCTGATCCGACCTCTCCCAGAGTTAATAATGTGGAATTTGGCCCTCAAATAACCTTAAATATTAGCTCATCCCTATCTCCCTCTTAGGAAAAGGAGTTATGTAGCTTATTGAACCACCATTTGGATGCTTTCACTTGGAGCTATAAGGAGATGAAAGGAGTCCACCCTTCAGTCTGTACCCATCACATTTACATCAAAGAGGATTGTAAACTAGTCAGGCAACCTCAAAGGAGAATGAATCCAGCCCTTAAGGACATTGTCAAAGAAGAAATGCAAAAGATTTTGGATGCAGGATTCATTTACCCCATCTCTGACAGTGAGTGGGTCTCTCCTCTGGTGCTTGTGCCCAAGAAAAACAGGAAGTGGAGAATCTGTGTAGATTACCGAGAACTTAACAAGGCCACCAAGAAGGACCATTTCCCTTTGCCTTTCATAGATCAAGTGTTAGATGGACTGGCAGCGAAGAAGTTACTTTCTTTCCTAGATGGGTTCAAGGGGTATAGTCAGATCCAAATCAGCTCGGAGGACCAAGATAAGACCACTTTCACTTGTCCATGGGGTACATTTTCCTACCGGGTCCTTCCCTTTGGGCTATGCAATGCTCCTGCCACTTTCCAGAGAGCAGTACTGAGCATATTTGCTGAGATGGTCCATGATTCGGTAGAAATCTATATGGATGACTTTACTCCTTATGGGCCCAACTTCCAAGAAGCATTGGCTAACCTGGGAAAAGTTTTAACCAAGTGTATTAAGATGAACCTATCCCTCAGTCCTGAAAAATGTGAATTCCTGATGATTGAAGGGACCATGCTAGGTCATACAATTTCTCAGCAAGGATTATAGGTGGATACCAACAAAATTTCTATCATCCAAAAGGTTCCACCTCCTCAAAAGGTAAGAGATGTTTGGAGTTTTCTAGGCTTAGCAGGATATTATAGAAGATTCATTAAAGATTGCAGTAAGCTAGCCTTGCCATTGTTTGGTCTTTTGGGGAAAGATGTTGAGTTTATATGGATTGACAACTGTCAAGGGGCTCTAGATGAGTTGAAAGATAAGCTGGTAACCACCCCAATCTTGAGAGATCCAAACTGGGCCCTACCTTTGCACATCCACACTGATGCCTTGAACAAAGCCATAGGGGTAGACTTAGGACAAGTTGAGGAGAAACTACCATACGCCATATGCTTTGTCAGCAAAAACCTGTCCAAGGTAGAATTGAACTATACTGTAACTGAGAAAGAGTTCCTGGCTCTAGTCCATTCCCTAAGCAAGTTCAGACACTACATCACTGGTTATCAAACGTTTGTACACACTGATCATGTTGCAATTAGGTTTTTAATGAATAAACCTGATGTAAATGTTCGTATCATTAGATGGTCACTTTTTTTGCAGCAATTTGATTTGACCATTGTTGACAAGCCAGGTAAGGAAAATGTTGTTGCTAACTTTTGGTCTAGACTAGATTTGCTTGCAGGTGAAAATGGGATGGTAGATGATCAAATGCCAGATGAACACTTGTTTGCTATTTCAGTACTCTCTCCCTCGTTTGCTGATATAGCAAATTACTTGGTTTCAACATAGTTTCCTCCGCACCTGTCCTCAAAAGAGAAGAGAAAAATTGTGAGGAAAAGTGCCCCATTCACTTGGATTGGGGGAAACCTGTTTAAACTTGGCCCAGATCAGATCTCTAGGTGTTGTGTTGGGGAGGAGGAATTTTTTAACATCCTCCTACCTTGTCACGAAGGGCCTTGTGGAGGTCACTTTGCAGCAAAAAGGACTACCTTCAAAATTCTACAGGCAGGCTACTATTGGCCCACTCTTCATCAAGATGTCAAAAGATACATCAGCCAATGTGACCGATGTCAAAGGATGGGGAAACTGACTGCAAGGGATGAAATGCCCCTCCAACCTCAAGTGACTTTCGAGCCATTTGAGAAGTCGGGCATGGATTTTGTGAGTCCTATCAACCCTCCTTCAAAACAAAAGTCTTACATCATTGTGTGCACAAACTACCTGACAAAGTGGGAAGAAACAAAGGCAATCAAGGCAGCGACACAAGAGAAAGTGGTTGAGTTTTTGAGGGAAAATATCTTCTACAAGTTTGGCTACCTAAGGGAATTAGTCACAAATCAAGGAAGTCAGTTTACCTCTAATCGTATTGAAGACCTGCTTGCTCATCACAAGATTAAGCACAAGACTTCCACCCCTTATTATCCGCAAGCAAATGGGCAGGTGGAAGTCACTAACAGAGCTTTGGAAGAGATTTTGACTAAAGTGGTGAGCAACAGCAGAAACGATTGGGAAAATCACTTGGTTGAGGCCACCTGGGCCAACAACACCACTTGGAAAACTACAACGGGTTTCACACCTTATGAGCTGGTCTACAGGACGAAGGATTTGTTGTCCATAGAATTCGAGTACAACACATTGAGGTTGGTAGCTTAGCTGGACCTAGACCTCAGCCATGCACAACAGGAAAGATTACTACAGTTGAATGGGTTGGATGAACAGAGAATGCAGGCCCTCCTCCACTCAGAAGTGGTCCAACTCCAGAGAAAGATATGGCATGACCAGCACCTTAAAAAAAATAAATTTCACCCAGGAGATTGGGAATTGTTATATGACTCAAGATACAAGGATTTCAAAGGGAAGCTGAGGACAAGGTGGCTAGGACCATATACAAGTGGAGAAATGCAATGACAATGGTTCAGTTCTCATCAGGACCATTGATGAAGAAGCCATCCCCATACTCATCAATCGACATCGATTGAAAATCTACAAGAAACCCATTTTTGGGTAGGAGTTCATTGAAACTTTGGACAAATCAGTGCTAGTAGTGGAGCAAGGCCTTGTCTCTACTCCACCCACACCTTGATCATCAAAAAAAAAAAAGGGAAAAAAAAAAACAGAAAAAAGAATAAAAATATCCTTGGGTGAAAACATCTTAGAGGTGCCTGGGGTAGACAGTGAGGGTGAAAACCTCCTAGAGGCACCCCAACTATCTCTCTCTCTCAAAAAAATAGAAAAGAAAAAAAATAAAAGGAAAAGAAAAGAGAAAAAAAAAGGAATAGACCTAACTTCTATTGAATAATTGCAGGTTAGGAGGGTCGCACAAAACAAGGACAGAGGTTAGCCTCAGGCTGCAAGCACCCCCCACAAACACTTCATCCATGGCCACTCCCTTTTCCTAAGATTTGATCACATTCGAGTCAAGATTTCACCTTCTACAGGAAGTTCTGGGCCTTCTACAAGAAGTTCTGTAGCTTCTACAGGACGTTCTATGTCTTCTAAATGAAGATCCTGTAGAACCTTCAGACAGGCCAGAATTAATCTTGGGAGGGAATCTGAACGTTGGAATCTACCTGTTAGCCCTACAAACACCCCTGCTTCTGTCCATCACCATATGTCACCTTGTTTCATCTCTTTACACCTCTGTTTCATCCATCCTGTTATTTGTTCCTGCACAGTCACACAAAAAACCTTGTTTTCCTCATACTACCAGCAAGAAATTTTAGTGATAAATTAAGCAGTAGTGTCTCGCTCACCTACCTATCAATCTCCATCTGGACTCCTCATCAGTCAAATCCCTCGTCAGCAGTATAGCCCTACTCATTTAGCTTGGATCCTAGGAGGAGAAGTAGCTACAAGACATCCTACAGGAATCCTGTAGAAGCTGATCCCTCTGGAAGAGATACTCTGGAGACAGGGACAGCCGAAAATGACAAAGGAAACATGCAAAGGGCTTATCTTGAGCATGAAAATCTCATCAGCAGCCGAAGCTAAGCAAAACCTGTGCATGCAGCGATAGCAAACGAAGGAATGGGTTCCAAAACTCATGCATGCAGCATCAACGAATAAGGAATGGGTTCTAACACCTATGGATGAAGCAGCAGCGAACGAAGGAGTGGTTCCAAGACCCGAAGTCTGCATAACGCGGTCGTGACCACACAGGTAAGTACCTAAAGTCATTCGTCAATTGCATAAGCTATAGTTTAAAAGATGCATGCCTATGGAAATGGTTCGGATTGAATGGAATCGGTGGCCAGTCAACTGGCCACCCTCAGCCAGTTACATATCATCGTGGGATCCGAACGAGCCTAGTTACGTTCAAAATTGCCAACGAGATGTGTATCCAAAATGTGTGGAGTGTCCATTCAGGGAGAAATCGTCGGGACTGGTAGTGGCGGCGGCGGTTAACGGCAGGGGGGAGGCGATGTTGGTCAGAATCACGTAGAGAAATTATGGCTGTGATGTCGGATCAATGGTTTAGTCTGGCCACCTCATTCCCTTACCACAAATCACACTGCAGTTAAAATATGCTCGGCTGAAACTCACACCACCTTCTGTTCATTTTTCACTTGCAACGTCCTCGACTGAAGTACGCTTCCTCTGCTTCAAAAAATTGTTAACCAGTCATCCTCCACTAGTTTTTCTAACTGTTTTGGAAAATCTCCTGCATATCGGGCTCACTCAGAGGCGCAGTGACATTCTACAGGAACCGGGGGGTCTTCTATAGGAAGAGTTCTACAAGAAACACTGCACAGCTTTCCGAAGTAGGGAAGCCTGGGATTTTTCTCCATCGAATTAGGACCTCCAAATGAGGTAGGCTTGAAAAACTGTTCTATGCATGGTATGTTTTGAAAGGGTGGTGAATTGAATGGCATCAGATTGGGGAGTTAGAGAAAAACAATCTGCCTGTGAATTGGAAGAAAAACGTTTGCCTGTGTATTGCACTGGGTTTCCCAGTTGTTTCTCCATCAAGATTCTCCTCCACGTTTCCTATTTTTAAAATTCTCCTGTAGGGAAGATATATGCAGCTGTGGGGGCCAGCCTATGTAAGAAAAATTTTGAATTTGCATATCTGTATGTGTGCTAAGAAGAAAACTTGATCTCTGTACTCTATCTATAGAACTAAAATTCTTCCTTTCATAAACAGATAGCCAAGTTCTGGGTAACAACAGCCTTGAAACCAGGGAATTGTTGCTAATTGATATTGGACACCCAAGAAATTCCATCTTGAGTTCAGGGGGAAACCAGAAATAGCATTCCCTTTTCTGATCAAAGCATAAAAAGAGCACTCTCACCATGCCAGGGGGATTCATAAGGAAAGAACCCTCGGACTCCAGCAAACTGCACGAGCATCCTGAGGTGGCGGACCTTTTCACCCGAGCCAATTGGACGACCTTCTTTGACAAAAATCAGGGTCATGACGAGGAGATAACTGAGGAATTTTTAATGTCCCTAAGACCTCAATCAAAGACACATGCCACAGTTTGTCTTAGGGGCTTGACCCTAGAACTTACCCTTGAGCTCATCAGTCAAGTTACCAGTCTACCATTAGGGCTCCCTTAGAGCAAAGAAGAGAGGTCATTGGGCCAAGCTACCAAGAAAGAATTCTTTTTGCCTGAGGAACATCTTGTAGAAGACAAAAACAGGGTTAGGAGAACCAGCTTGCCTCCTCTCTGGAGTGAAGTCAGTTTCCAAATCATGAAGTATATTACATGTGAAGGGAGATTTAGCATCATCTATGGTTATCATTTCAGGTTGCTGAGTGAACTAAGACATGGAATTGATTTACCTTCAACCGAGAAACTGAGCATTCCCTATTTTCTTCTTCAATCACTAATTGAATGTGGTACAAAATTGAATGAAGGGATCCCAGATCAGTTGGCCCATCATGGGCTCATCAAACTATTAGTGGAAGATGCCTTGCACACCTACATTGTCCCTATATCTTGGTAAGTCTTCCGAAATATGTCTAGGGATGACAATATTATAATTTTGGCCGAAAATATCACCCCACCCAGCAGTGAGGAAGGATAACACATTGAAGAAGGTGAGAAAGCCAATGGTGAAGGAACACAGGACATTCAAGCACAGCAAGAACAGAAAGAAAAACGGGAAATGGGTCAGATTGCTGAGCCTAAAACAGAGGAGAAAACAATAGCATAAACAACAAGGGAAAAGAGAATGAAGAGTAGAGCAGAGAGGGTTAAAAAACCCCAAATGAAGGTTGTCATAGCCAAAGTAGATACAAAGAAACAAAAGGAAAAGACACATCCTGAAATAGCAGCAACACAATCAAAAACAGTTGACACGGGGACTTCTACAGGAAGCATGGAAAAAGAATAGCAAGAGGAGAAATCAACTAAAATACTGGCAAGGGAGGCAACATCTATGCTTGCTGCCTTAAGCACACCTCCGAAACAAAAAGGGAAGAGAAAGAGGCAAACCTCCATGTACTTTAAAGTAAGGAGGAGCACACGGATCAAACCGCGCAGACCCCAGCCACAGTCAAAGGAGCCAATTATCATTAAGGACACAACACCTAAACCAAAAGAAGAATTTCCTTCAAATATATCCATCACCTATGAATGAGGAATCCCAAAAACCTCCACCTGGAGAGAGAGAATTAAGATGATGAACTTAAAGATAGTTCTATAGGAAGCTGAGAAATCTCTACAGGAAACTCTAGCTAACCTAAGGGAGACCGAGAAACTAGAAGAAAAGGTGGCCAAACACTCATAGGTAGAAAGAAAGATAGAGGAGGTATTGGAACCAATCCCTCAGCCTAGCTTGGGCTCATACTATAACCTGTTAGAAGCCGGGAAGATAATTCCCTAGAAATTTGTGGTGCCACTTTTCTTTGCACTGGAAGAAGAAAGGATTAGGACTCACACTTGGATGAGGATTGCCAAGTCCAAGGGTGTGGCAAACATAGGTCACCTGGAAGAAAAAATCAAGGAATCAAGAAGAGAATTGGCCATGGTAATGCATGTGGAGAGCAGTCAAAGGGCCAAACTACAGGAAGAGAATGAGTTGCTGAAATAGCAGCTACAGCTCCAGGGAAGTCATAGGGAAGATAGGCCCCCCATTTTGGGAGAACATAAGTAACACGAAAGGCCTCTAGCAGAAAAAGAAACCTCTGATGAATAGTAGAGAGGGGATGGGCTGCAGGCTAAGGTTGAGGCGCCAACAAAACAACTACAAGAGAAGGAATCACAGGCAGTAGAGGAAATATAGTCTCTAAAGCAACATGTACAAGAGAAGGAAGCCCAACTGGCCTGCATGGCCATCTGGGCAGTAGAGGCCTTGCAGTGTAGGCAACCTTCCAAGTCATATGCCTTATATCTTAGATATCAATGGTTGCAGTTCCATATTAACACGTTGGCCCAAAGGGGCACCATTCCATTTCAAAAATACCATCAATTCTTTGCTTTGTGTGATAGTAGCTCAGTAGAGGATAATGCCAAATTATCAGAATTCTATTTACACAACTTGGCCCTTCCAAACATGAATCTGTGGGACCCAAACATTGCAGTGGGAGATGTGCAACTTATGGCCATGGCCTCTTGGTTAAATCATGAGGAAAAAAGGGTAGCAAAGATTCGAAATCTCATGAATAGGGAGCTAAGTGAGTCACTCATGATCAGAGCAGAGCCGGAGGATCCCTCAGCATTAATATATGCCCACTAGCACCTGGCCAATAACCCTCAAGTCCTACCAGATTACATTGAACGACAAGCTCAAGCCATTGCTCATTTTGAGTACATGGAAAGACTGTTGGGGGATAACTGCATTCATGCTTGCAAAAGGAGGTGGAACACACTGTCCCACAATGTAAAAATAAGAGAATACCACTCCCCAACAAGGATGAGGGAGGCCTTGGTAAGAGTACCCCTCTATAAACAGTCCATGCAAAATCTGCAGGCCAACTGAATCGGCCTAAAGTTCAGTCCTCCCTTGCTTTTAGGACTACTGGAAGGAGTCAAAGAAGAAGAGGAACACAGGCAGTGGGAGGAAGTAGAAATAAAAGCAAGATTTCATGACCAAGAAGAAGACATCACCTCGGAAGCGTGGCATGTGAGAGAGGCAGTCAAAGCAATCAAGGATGATGAGAGGGATTAGTTGCTTAGAGGATGAGCAACCCATTTAGCAGGGGTGTGATGATGGGCCCCAAAAATGTGTAACTTATTGGGCTCATTTTACCTATTGTTCTCCATTAATCTACCATTCTTCATAGTTTATGCATGCTTTTGAGTATATTTATGTTAATTGAATGAACAAGGATAATCACTTGCCCATGAAGTCTAATACGTACTTATTGCAGATTTTTGGACATCTTTTGGACCAAGGTCAAGCATTTATGAGCCAGTTGATAGCTAAGTACGTGGGGACAAGGCTGAGGATTTGTAGGAAGGGGGTCTCCTACACTAAATGATCCTTCCTTGAGTTCTCCACCATCAGCTCGAAGTTCAGCAGCCCATCGAAGATGATCCCCAAAGGTAGCCGAGCAGCTTTTGTAAAAGTGGTTGATTACTTGCAGTTTTGAGCAGCCAAGCCCCTTGAGTTAAGGAGGGTTGTTGGAGGTCCTCGTAGTGCATAAATAGGAAGGTTTCTAGCCTTCATGGGTTACTTTTTGAACATTTGTATTTCGCACTTTAGTGTTGCTCTGTTTCTCAACCCATTTTGGAGCTTCTGTTGTAAAATATTTTTGTGACATGGTTATTTTTTGAGTAATGGAAATCAGTTCCAGTTTGCATCAGCTTTGAGCTTCTTCTTAGGAGCCTGTAGCTCTTAGGGTTGGGCCCAACCAAATTGCTAGGTCCTCCTCTGTGTACAATTATATGTTTTTGCTGCCTTTGAATAATTTATGCTAGTAGATTAGAATCTTGCTTGGTTACCTAGGTCAATTTTGATGATTGAAAAATCATTTCATGTTTTAGAGTGATTTGATAGGTTGGTAAAAGAAAATATTTTCAAAAAAAGGCCATCAAGCAACCCTGGATCTCACCTTTCCCTCCTCGGGACTATGAGCTAAGACCAAGGTGCCCTTGCTACCACAAAAACACTGTTCTTGCTTCTTCATGCAATTGCTAGTGTTAGATTCTCAGTTGCAAGAGTTGATACCAGATGTGATTACATGCTTAGATCCATTCTTGCTTATTTTTCATGGTTAGTTTACATGATTCTCTACCAATAAATTTATGTTCATCATGGTTGCTGGTTTCTAAGTCAAATTGGGTAAAAATAGCTAGATATTTGGTTTGCATAGTCTTTGTTGGGTCAGTTTTGGGAAATAGCGTGCATAAACCTTGTGATACCTCCCTGCCTACCCTTCCTCCATTAGTGCAGCCTGCTCCATCCCCAAACTTAGATTCTTGCTTCTCATTTGCCACATTTTCTCACTTTGCCCTAATTTCTTCATTCTTGTGCAACATTGCTCCCTCCATCCTTGATGAATCCAATCACCCTAATCACTCCTCAGCCTCATTCACCAAGTCCTAGACCCCTTCACATCCTCATCCAAACTCCATTTCCAATTTTTCACCTTTCTTCCACCATCAACCCTCCAAAATCCTCTTTCCGAACATCCCGTAGAACATCCTATAAAACCCTTGCAGACTTCCTGTAGAAGCTCACGAGAGTCGTTTTTTGAGATCTGGTCACTGTGAAACTCTCTGGAAGGGTGTTAGGGACCCTTTAGGCCCTCTTCTCACCTTCCCAACCTCTTACAAGCACCCTCACCATTTCCTTTCATCAATCAACCTCTGCATAGTGAAAAACAGTTAAAGCACATGCATGATAATTCTACAAGATTACTCAAAAATACAAAAAGATGTTCCTTTTTAAATTTCACTTCAGATGTAGCTTAGACACATGCACTTTACCTTCCCAAGAGTTAATGGCATCCATTTCTGTAGCTTCCATCCTTTTTCTTGCACCAAGTAGGGTTAGTCAGTAAAACTAGGGTTTGATAGGGTTTGCATTTCCTTTCAGTTTTCCGCTTCTTTCTGCAAGTAGATTATCCTCCTTTGAGTTAGCTTTCATCCATCATAGTTAAAAGCTTCTTCTAAGAGCTCATAGAAGTTGGCTTAAGCTCCTAGCGGACTTGTGTCGGCTGATCCAGTGATAGCCTGCAGCAAGAGCTAGTACTTGTGCATATAGCATTGTCGCTTCCAAGTTTGTTACAAACTATCGGGTTGCTAAAAGTAAAGAAAGGAGTCCCAGGAGTTGCAACATTATTGCTGCAATACTAGAGCCCACCGATGATGTCAACCCTAAGGGATATTATTTTGGAGGAAAATAAGAAAACTACTTTTTTTTAACTGTATTTTTTGCTTATATTTGTGAATGTTTACTCAAATATTAAGCACAGACACTCATTGGATGCGGAATTAAATTCCACATCCAAAAAATTCCCACTCTACATACTTATAAATATACACCCAGATAAAAAGAATTGAAAATACATGAAAAAATTGCTCACATCGAAAAAAATGAAAAAAACATCAGTTTCAATTTTGGTCACATTTTTTTCATGTATTTTCAATTTTTTTTCGATGTGGGTCCACTCAAAAGTATGCATAGTGGGTACTCGTTAGATGTGGAAATTTTTTCTACATCCAATGGGTGTCTAGACATGAGATTTGATTAAACCTTCAAGGATATAAACTAAAAATACAATAAAAAGAGTAGTTTCCTTTCTTTTTATTTAAAAATTGATCAATCCTTTTTTATTTATTTTAAATATTATTTTTTTATTTGCCCTAGGAGACCCATTTTAGACATCAAAATTCCCCTAATGTTCCATGGTTTCTTCCATAGATAGTTAAGTTTTCTTTGCATATTTTTGTAGGTAATTATTGAATGTTTTCTCCCACCATTATTCTATCTCTTCCAAAGTTAACATTTATATGAGCATATGGTATGAACTTGGGTCTAGCACAACTAAAAACATAACCAATGTCATAATATATTGAAAGTATGCATTAGTTACCCATAGAGTATAAAATCAAGTAAGATTAAAGAGTAATATACATCACATGGAAGAGACAAAGATGCACACAAGTAGGGGAGAACTAGAAAATGCATACTTATATTATATATATCTCAAAAGGTTTCGAACCAACTACATATAGACAAGTACAGACACTTTTATATCCTTGTAGACAATTACAAAGATTTAATTGTTTGAACTAAATTATCTAAGCTGACTTAGTCAGTTGAATCGACAAAGGATCCATCCAACTTACAATACATTTTTGGTGAGTTAACTCAAGTGGGCTAGTCAACTTAATCAACTAGCCCCTCCAATAGTTATCTAGTGCTTGTGGATTAGGGTAGGAGATTAAAAACTAATAACTAAGTTAATTTTGCAACTAATTAAGGAATATCATTAATCCATGGCCCCACTAGAAGGGATCCCTCCAAGGAGAAGCCCTTTAACCATAAGGTTGATTATGGCATGAAATAGAATCAGAACCATTACTAATGAAATTTAGTGTATGACCTAGAAAGGAGGGCTAAAACTCACCCCAAACTAAGAAAGGGGAGCATGTGAGAAAGACATATAGATATCCTCCATCCAAGTAACAAGGTTTCTCTTAAAATGGATTCATCTTAGTAGCCTTGTGGTAGTGTTTAGTAATCAAAATGATGCATTCGGTGATGTAGAATAAATAGCCAAAAAAAAATAGCTTCTAAGTCAAAATCATCACCACATTGATAATCCATTAACACTAAAATTTCTCTAATAAATATATATCCATTAATCTCTAAGGAGAAAATTTCCTTCATAATAAAACCATAACTACAAGCGAGGATATATAGAGTGAGATATAACTTCCTTCAAAATAAAATATCATTATTCAATTTAATTCCCTAGATGTAGCTAAGGAAGAATAATTCTAAATAAGTCCTAAATTCAAGTAATTTATCACGTCATTAAAATAAAGTGTTCAAGCCACATGTGCAATGACTTAATGAGTCAAATTTCCACAATGGTGGATAATCCACCCAAGAGGAGTTAAAAATGGTCAAAGTTGCCACATCATAACTCCAATTGGTCTAGAGGTGATGTAGGTGGTCAATGTAATGAACCTCCATGCCCTATTCCAAAAATAAGCCCAAATCCCCTAAAATTTTAAATTTCAGTTCATTCAACATTAAAGCTTTACTCCTCCTTGTAGATCTTGTCTTATAAAAGTACCTGAGACATATTACAATTAGACCATAGTCTAAATTTCTCCTTAAATGTTTTTACTGGTTCCTTAGATTCATTAATATGTCAGATGTATGTGATCAATATTTAAAACTTGTAATGGTATCCACCCTATCCAATATCTAGGTTAATTTCTATCAATGCTAACGGACATTAATTTCATGATCATAGTCGATTACACATAGCCACTACGTTATTGACCAACCTTTCATTCCCCTGAATACTAGTTAGATTAAACATGCAAACACAGATACTTAACCCATGAGTCTTACAATGGAAAACATTATTTCCTCTATTAGTCAGCATGCATAAGTAGTTATCACTTTAGAGCATTATGGCATACCATCTCTCTTTAGTAAATGTGATACGATCAGCTAAAGAAACCATAGTCATCTCACATATTCATACATAATCTCTGCATAAACAATGTTAGTATATATATAACTTCATGCCATGCTTCCACTACTAACTTGATTCTTGGATGTAAAATGAGTCACATGTATAATATTGTCAACACTCTCATAGAAATACATTAACACGAGAAATCTAATTAAGTGCAATATGCTACCATGCATGGATATTAAAACTGTCAATCCACTCAATATACTTCTACAGATAACTTCACACTAGAAAAACACATGCAAGTTGATCATGATAACTATAACACTTTGACACAACTATCAATAGTTAAATTCCATGATACCCCCATTTCTCATATACATTAAAAGTCACATACAGAAGACAACAATTATTTCCATGGAGATAACACCTCATCTATACAACTGAGCTAGATGATTTAACCATTTCAATAGAAAGAAATATAATATAGAGGTAAGAAATCATACAGTACATCCAATGCATATGACTCCATCTAAAACAATCATGTGGAGGGAGGAGCACCACCACCGAACCATGAATCACCTCTGATTGCCCTCGAGCCGAAGTTCTTTCCAAGGATCAACTGTCCTCAATTTATCAATGGACTGGGTATTCAATACCCTCTTTCATGATTTAGTTTCCATTAATGACGTCCCACTTTTATGGATTTTTCCATTTGCCTAGGTCTTTTTCGGAAAAGCTCATCTTTATCTCCCACGAGACTTTTCCTCATAAAATATTTCCTTTATCTCCCACAAAGCTTTATGTCTGACAGATTTTTATCTCCCATCCCTCCGATGGATATCCAATCCATCCAAGATTATCTACAATAACATCTAGAAGATTAATCATGAAATATTCATCTTTATCCCATTTCTCAATGGAATTTGGCAAGAATATCCTTTCTCTTGGTGCTCCACCCTCCAAATGATTTATTTTATTAATTTATTTAATACCACATTTTCTTTTCATATCACATATCACCTAGATTTCCTCATCTTAGGTTTAGAATAGTTTAACCCACAAAGGATGTTATCACATCTAGCTTTCCTCAACTTATAGGTTTAGAATAGTTTAACCTACAAAGGATGATATCACACCTAGCTTTCCTCAGCTTAGGTTTACAATTGTTTTAACACACAAGGGAGGATATCACACTTAGCTTTAACTCAGCTTAGGTTTACAATAATTTAAAAGAAAAGGGAGCAGTGCTACATACTCCCCCCTTAAATTTTACACTATCCTTGGTGTATCATTGCATATTGTCCTCGTTCATAGGTAGTTGGTTTTTGAATCAACAACTCTCATGGTTCTTCCATATGATGCAATATTTATGATGTAAATCGATCACAAGGAGTGCTCCTATTCCATAGCTACATCAATCACCAAGAGTGCTCCTCTTCCATAACTACATTGGTTACAAAGAGTGCTCCTCTTCCATAGCTAGATCGGTACCAAGAAGTCTTCTCCTTTCATAGCAACCTATAATATTGTTTTCAAACCATTCGTTAGAATTTATAGATGAAAATTTTTGGCTATGATACATATCATAATCTATTACTTAATATTACTAAGGCAACTATTGCTCAGTTTTCTTTTTATCTGAATAATGCATGTTCGCTTCTCGCATTCTTCCAAGCCTTTATGTTCTTTGTTGAAAACCTCGTTTTTACAATTTCTCTGCATACAACCCATTTGTTATCATATTTTCCACATCAATATGCCTAAAATGCCATAACCTATTAGTTCACATAACAATATCTATTCATCATATGTGTTCATAATATATATTCCTCATCATCGTATGTATGGGAAACTTAACCATGGTTACTTATCCCTTAACCATTTCTGATCCAGGTGGACATTGGTGGTCACCTACCAAGTCCACTTGGACCCCCACCATTGTTTCTCTCAGCATTTTTAGTTTCCCTAATTGTAGCACAACTTACTATTTTTAGCATTTTTTCGGGTCCTGACCTTCTGAAGCCGTTTTGAGGCACTAAACGACATTTTTTGGGAAACCTGGGAGCAGCATGGGTCCATGGACCGATGTTGCTCTTCCCAAAGTTGTAGTTCTCGGATAGATCTTTCTAACGAGATATTGTGCACATCAAATGGAGACCATATGCCAAAGTTATGACCCTAGGAATTTGATGTACCAATTTACCTAAACGGGGCCCACAGTTTCGCATTTCATCTTCTAGGGTTAGGTTTTTGGATGTTTAGGGTTTTCCATTATTTCTCAACAATAAATAGGCCTTCGAGCCTCATTGTAAGATAGTTCAGAGGCATGTATCCGCCACATCTCTTCTCAGAGATAAGCTACCATCATCGTAGCTGGTTTATTTCCTTTACTGTTTGTAAGCATATTTCAATATTTTACATTAATGAAATGAAGTATTATTTCGGCACATATCTGTGTTTATGGTTATTCCTGTTTAAATCCAAATCAGTGGTATTAGAGTGGTCTGCTTTTTCTCTATTTTTCTTTGCATGTCCCCAACAAGGTCGGGATATAAGGAGTTAGGGCTTGAACTGGTTGAACCTTTGCAAGACTAGCCTCAGAAATCCCGACAGCCTCCCATGGCAGATGAGAAGAAAGATGAGGGGCCAGGACATCCTATCAAAATATTGCTCGAAGAAGCCCTCGAGCGACAAAGGAATGCTATGATGGACAACTTTGCCCAAATCCTTCAGCGGCTACCCAGAAGCGACACATCGGCTTCTAGTAGCTACTCTGGAAATGCCACGCCCTTTAAGATACAAGTTAATTTTGAAATCACCATATTCAAGGGTTAGATAGACGTAGATGCCATAGATAAATTGTTAAATCTGCTAGAGGGTTATTTTTATGCTCATGAATTTTTGAGTCGAGAAAATATTTTTTTCGCTCTTCTCAAAGTAGCCGCCCACATCAAGGACTAGTGGGAAACCTACTGCGAGAAAAAGGATGAAAATTTCGGCTCACTATTTTAAGCCGCACCCAGCTGGAATTCATTCTTGGATGCCATCAAGGAGTAGTACTACCCTATTTCAAGCTATGAGGATCAATACATAAAGTGGACCATGCTGCAGCAGGGAACGGACCAAGATATGCTATAGTTTACCAATATTTTCCATACCCTTCGCACAAAGTTGGGTATCAAGGATTTAGATCAGCATTTGATACTAAAATATCATGGCTACCTCCATAAGTACATCCAGGAAGAAATAGAATTCCTCAACATCTCCTCGCTCGACACAACATACCAATATGCCGTCAAGGTCAAGCAAAAGTTTAAACAAAAGAAGCAAGACTTTGGATCTGCGAACCCAGAGCAAGGGAAAGGTGCCCCTAAACCACAGAACAAAGGACAAAGCCAAGGTGGGGCAGCCCAAGACAACCTGCCAAAGCTGCTAGCAAAGAACAGTGTCGTGAAGCCGAAAAAGGACACAAGAAAATGGTGTGAGTTCCATAAGAGCTCCACTCACAACACAAGTGAGTGTCGGGCCAAGCAGTCATTGGTGGCTGAGCTAAAGGTTTCAGAATCAGATGCATGTTCCGACTCTGAGTAAAAACCCAACAAGGGGAATGACAAAGGGAAGCAAATCGTTGATGCGGATCCCAATGCCACTATTGCTACCGCCAAGATCCAGGAAAATGAACCCGAAGATCCAGAGGAGGAGGAGCATCTCTTCCACTCCCAGATGTGGGTAAAGGGCTCCCCGCTACAGTTCATTGTCGATAGCGGGAGCCAAAAGAACCTCATTTCGACAGAGGTCGTGAAGC